>PVIH01017905.1:5247-40365 GCA_004025045.1 Sigmodon hispidus | reverse complement strand
AAGAAAAATGACCTGATGTGGAGGAAGGGGGAAGGACATTGAATAAGGATACACAGGGTTAGGGTTAGGGCTAGGGTTAGGGTTAGGGTTAGTATTTTTATGTGTAGCAAACTTATTTGCATTATCACCCTTGATAAGTCATGTTTATGATTTTTATCTTCTTTATAAATATTGTTAACTTTTCAAAAAAAAAAGAAATAGAATGCATAGGAGGAGTTGGCAGGGAACATAGGAAATGGGAGAAATAATTATTTCCTAATTTAAAATTTTTAAGGAAATACTCTAGGCAAATAATCATTCATGATAAATCCTAGTTTTATTTTTTGTGGTGTCTTTACTTGATATGATGTTCTTGGTTCATATTTCATCTCTTTTGCCTTTAAGTCCTCTTTTTAAGTCTCTTTTGCTTATAAGTCTATAACCTGAGACTAATCGTAAAACAAAGGAACTGTAGTCAAAATAACCATCATATTCATTTGTCTTAAAATTTAATATGACCAATATGTAAGAATAAATGAGAGAGAGAGAGAGAGAGAGAGAGAGAGAGAGAGAGAGAGAGAGAGAGAGAAGGAAGGAAGGAAGAGGTAACTAAAGCTCTACATTGAGGCTTAAGAATACATCCAGTGAGTGTGGTATATTGGACGAATCCTAGAGCAGAATAACTACAGGAAGAAACTAAGGAGCTCTGATACATACATATGTACACAAATATTAAACTATTAAATATCAATATGAACTGAGATGTACATGTGTGTTTCTCTTTTATCTAAAACAATACTTTCTTTTCTAATCTATCAAGTTTTAAAAAATAAATTTATACATAAGGTTTGCTTTTAACATACAGTATTATAATTAATAAAATACTTGAAAGTTCAAAACTTTCAAAAGTCATGACTAGAGTCATATGTCCCTTGTAGTATGCATTCCTTATAATATTTAGTAATTATCCTATAAGAATGGATAGAAAATATAGAAACGTGCACATGCACACACACAGAGACACACAGACACTCAGACAGACACACTCTCTCTCTCTCTCTCTCTCTCTCTCTCTCTCTCTCTCTCTCTCTCACACACACACACACACACACACATACCACAATATAAACACATCCTCTCCCTTGAGTGGTTTTAAATTATAGTTATTGTATTTACTCTCATGTTTATCTTTTGAGTTTTAGTAAAAGTTATCTCCTTTACTTAAGACATTTCCTAGAGCATCTTATATTTTTACACAAATTTTGTTATATTAAAGTCAGTTTTCCATGATTCTGTCAGGGATTTATTTTAGAGATTTTCCTAATGTTGTTTTCCATCTTTTCATGTCTTAGTACTAACTTTGCCCTGAGCAGGTACATTGTTGTCATTAACTAAAAGCAAACAAGGTGTCACTCACTGGTGTTTTCTATAATTACTTCTTGCCTAACTGGAGCTTGTTTTTGCATTCAGCTATGCTCGCAGAGGCAGCTTTTTGTTACTTTTAAATTTTTCTGTCAAATATAATTTGCAGCCTGTCAACTTGTTTGGTTGGTTGATATTTATCCAAACGAAATATCCTTCTATGTATTTGTTCATCAAAAATTTCAAGAGACATATATGTCAAGAACAAATAAGATAAATTTCCTGTGACCACAAGATTGATGTTTGATAACTATATAAAAGAAAATGGACAATAAATGGTAATTAAAGTTTGTGGAAACTCTTAGGATAAAAGGCTGCACAAGTGTTTATTAAAACCCATCAAAAGAGCTTGCTGTGAAGACATACTTAAGAGTGATTGCTTTGATAAAGCTTCTGTAAGGGATGCCACAGAAAATGAGTCCTAATGCCTGAAGGGTGATGGACACAGATATAGAAACAAGAGAAAAGAATGAGGTAAAGTCAGAGAGAACTTATGGATGAGCATCTGAAATGCATCTTCCTAAGAATAATTAGTTAAGATGAAAAGTTGGATGTGATTGAGGTCAGAGTGTGGGCAAGAAAATGACGATGATCTTTGATTCTACAGATTTTGACTATGCGAGAAACTTAATAGTATTAGGTTTGTATTTTTAAAGATTAATCTAGGAATAATCAGGAGATAAGATTGGAAAGGGCATAATTAGAGTTAAGCAGACTACAGCTGCTACTCCTAAGTAGAAAATTTGAGATAATGAATTTATTCCACAGAAATACAAAAGAATAGGGGTGTGAATTAACTTCAGGGGTACTCCTGTTGCCCATCAAAATCAGTGCTTATTAAAAATTTTTAAATAAATGAATTGAAAATGAAAAATTTAGAAATTTAGAGAGATCTTGTCTAGAGGCAAAATGGATAACTATACTGATCAGAGGTCAGAGTTGCAAGAAAGCTTATACTTCACATCAGTTATCAATATAGACATAATACATCCAGAAATAATTTTGAGAATAAAAATATCTTACAATGCTGCCATCTGATTAGACAATTCATATTGTACTTCCAGAAAAAATTTAAGTTTATATCCTCTATTAAGTTCAACAAAATGCTTTTATCTTAATGTTTGAGAATTTGCAGGTAATAATCATATTTCAGCTTAATGTGTGGTATCTTTCTGTTCTCTGTGTGGTCTCTCTTGTATTTTCTCACTTATACAAACATCTACTACATGCTATATTGTCTATCTTGATAAAATTGGCCAGGCTTGAGCCCCTTCCTCCAGTTTCCATCTGCCTAAAGAGTGGAAAAAACTGAGTAATTTGATCAAATCTTTTTCATGTATACCATTACTGATATCTGAAAACTTAAATCAATGGAGCCTTATAAATGTCAAAGTTCATTTGTACTACCTTCTCTGATGTTCACATGCACAATCAACAAAAGGATAAATTCACAAGGAGAGATTCTCAAAGAATACTGTCTTACATATGAGGGGCAAGAGGATACTATCATAGCCTCTGAAAATTCACCACACATATTCAGAGTCTCGTGAAGCTAAGTCTTTAGGTTTGCCAGAATCTTCATTAATGAAGATGATATTTACTCCCATAAGATATACTTCAAACTTCAGACCATCCTGTTATCTTTTCCTTAGTTACCTGACTCTGTGGTTTTCTGTTTCACAGATGGTCTTTACTATCCTTCTTAATTGTATCTGAGTTATAGTTAATTCATGGTGGGTATAATATCTAGACTGAGTTAATTGAGGAGGGACTGATGGCTCAGATACAATTAAGGATTGTGAAGACCATCTGTGAAATAGGAAACCATAAAGAATATAAGAAAAAATTTGTTTTGTGTTTGCCATAGAACCTAGTGTTAAGTGTGGTCTATATTTCCAGTGAAGCTCCATTAGATAAAACCATTTTTCCTTTGCAAATATTTGTCAACTAAAAATACCTTTGGCCAGAGATAGTGGTCATATCTACTTTACCTTCTCAGTGCTGTCTTGAAAATGTGCAGGATTTGTGCATGTTGCCACATGTGCATCAGTCCTGGTGGGTTTGAAAGATAATTTTCTTGGTATCATTCACCCCCACTGGCTCTTGCAATCATTCTTACTCATCTGTATATCTCTTTGAGTCCTGAGTAGAGGGTTTTGATGAAGACACTTGATTTAGAACAGAGTGTTCCAAAGTTTACCACTCTCTGCTCATTGATCAGTTGGTTGAATCTCTGTATAAGTTCTCATATATTGCAAGACAAAGCTTCTCTGATGATGACTGAATGAGAAAGAATGTCATTAGAAGTCATTTTATTGCTGCTTTCCTATAGCAGAACAATAGCATTTGGATATTCCCTATGTTCAGAGTCTATTCAGTCTCAAGTTCTTGGCCACCTGAGCAGTACCAGGCATGGCTTACATCTCATACTGTCCTAAAGTCTTATTAGGGGTAAAGGCTCTAGTTAAGCATCAGCTTGACTCTTCTATGCTAAATGAGACATGTCAGTGTTGTCTTTAGCAGTAGGGCATTAATACCAGGTTATGAAAAGCAGCTGATAGTCTTGGAATTGTCTGAGTTGTTCTAAGGTTTCCATGACGATACTTTGGACAAAGCCTCAATTAGATGTAAACCATTCCTGGGCATTTATGGTTTTACTTAGTGGTTAAAACTGTCTAACTAAGGCATTGTCTGCCTGGTTATTTGGTGATATTCAGATTTCTTTCTTGTATGTATATATTTCAAGAATCTATAATAGTGGGTTTCTATATGATCCCTCAGATGGCCCTTAGTGATAGTTGTCCATCCCCATATCCTGTCCCTTACATCCCTTTTCCACTTCTTTCATCCTCCTGGTCTAGTCTGCCCCCTGTGTCATCCTAACTTTATATTTTGTTTCTCCTTCTTTGGGAGGGAGCACCTCTTACCTCTAGTGCCATTTTGAGCTTGCAGCAAGTCAAAGAGTAATCTGGAGAGATAGGAGTAAAAGTGGGCAGAGGATGCTGGGTTTGTATTACATGTTGGAGTCTCCAGTGAATGGAGTGGACATGGAATGAGAGGCACCAGCAAGAGACTGCTACAGCGCTGGGATGAGACTGACAAGATCATAATGGAGAACAGAAAGGAAAGTAAAAAATCTACCCAGGTCCAGGTCCTCTGTGGTGGCTGCTGGGCTTCCTAGGTAGAAAGTGACTGTAGCAATTGGTGGCTGATGCAAAGGAATGAGAATGGACTTGAAGTAGGGGCTTAGAGGATTCAGGAGATGGAGGAGAGCTGGGTTTGCAGCCAGGTTCTGTGAAGTTCCCAGAGAATGGAGTTTAGGTGGTCTCTTTTTCTTTAATTGTTGTTGTTGGTGGTGTATGCGTATTGTGTGTTGAGCTTTAAATCGTATGAATAATTTTTCTAGAATTTAACAAGAATATATAAAAGTGCTGCTCATAAAAGTTCTTTTGACAGCATTTATTTCGAAAGTGTAAATCATGACTAAGCCCAAAGGTCTTTTTAAATATAAAATATATGATTGCAAACAATTTAAACTTATCACACAGGTATACATTCCCAAATATTTAATGCTGTCTGCTCAGCCTTTGCATAATGTTACTTGTGTGTGTGTATATATATATATATATCACCATTTGGTATGTTCTTGCACAGAGAAGACTATTGCTCCCATTCTCAGAATTCCTCAGTTATCTGTAGTTTTTATCTAAGGTTGTGGCCCCATGCACTTTATTTCTTCTACTATAACATACCTATTTGTGTCATTTCTGGTCTGTTCATATTTAGGTGGCCGTGTTGGTGTGTATGATGGGTTTAGCTTCTCTGACATTTCTAAGAGACACAGTTTCATAGCAAATTTGCTCTTACAATCTTTCTACTCCCTCTCCTACAACCATTCCCGAGACTTAGGTGCAGGAGTTGCATTACACATATTTTAATTGGGCCTGGTCTCCACAGCTCTGTATTTGAATGTGTTGTGGTTTTCTGTAATGGTCTTTTGTTGCTAAGTGTTTCCTTAGTGAGGGGTGAGAATTACACTTATCTTTGAGTATACTAATAAGCCTTTAGAATATCTTTGAGATTTTTCTGGTTTAGTAAAGTGGTGGTTGTAGGTTCTCTGCCAAGATCCATTACTTTTCTAGATCTGTGTAGTTGGCTTCCAGTACCAGACATGATTTTCCTCTTACTGAGTGTGTTTTAAGTCAAATTAGAGGGCTGTTGTTTATCTCCAAAGTATGTGTGTAAGTATTGTGCCTTTAGGGTTAATATGCCATGTAGTAGGATTATGTTGTAGAATTGTAAATAATTGTCCTGCCTACTGGTTTAATAAAAATGCTGATTTGCTGAAGGCAGATAGAAAGTGTGGGTGGGGCTACCAGACTAAGAAAACTCTAGGAACAGGAAGAACAGCATAGAGATGCCACAGAGAAGCTAGAGAGACCAACAGAGAAGCCAACAGATGTAGAGGACAACTATGCTCCTCTGAGAAAAGGTACCGAGCTCATGGCTGAACAAGATAAGAATCATGGGTTAGTGTAAGAGCAAGAGCTAGCTAGCAATATGCCAGAGCCATAGGCTGATCAGCATAAAATAAATACAAACATCTGTGTGTTACTGTGGGATAATGGGTCAGAACCTCAGGGCTAGACCAAAAAGTCTGAGCCAGAAACTTGATACAACAATGCCAGGCTAGTCATTAATAGAGTTCATAGATATCATAGATGTGTGGACTACTGTATTCTTGTGCCTTAGATGCTTGCATGGTAGCTTCTGGTATTATGAAAGCTAGTCTTCAATGAGGAGGACTCCAGATCAGAATCTGGTCAATTCATTAGGTTGTCACGTGTTAGTTTTATGAGCATAAACAAGTTTAAACTTTCTATATTTGTCATTACCTATAGACTAGGAAAAATTATGGTATCTTTGCTATAAGGTTGTTATGAGTGATTAAAACTGCAAAATATTAAACTAACATGTATAAAATGACATTTGTATATGTTTTTTAAAGTATTATATATAATTAATGATAACAGAGGTGCTTAGAAAAAATTTCCCCTATCTTGGAATAATAACTGTCACCATCCCAGGTTTTGGAGGTAAATAAACAACATATTCCAATGAAAGTAAAATTCCAGTGTTGTTCTCTTCCTAAGGATAGCAATTAATATCACTTAAATGATTGTGATCATCAAGATATTTCAAAATTTTGAAAGTTTGAAAAATAAATAAAAATGTTAATGATATTTTCAGCAAAACTAAACATATTCTGTATAGTTTTATATAGAGAGATTATTATTGGTGTTTTTTTGGTTTCTTATTTCTGCCTTATCAACAAATAGTCTAACTTCTGAAGGTCAAAATGAAAAATAAAAATATATTTTACAAGATAGTTCAGTATCTTTTAAATGGCAAAGCGTCTGGCAATTGCTTCACTGAAAATTTAATTTTCTTTTCGTATATTTCATGCTCCATGGTTATATAAATGACTGTGTTCGCAATCATACCTTTCCCCAGATAAAAGCCCTTAGAGTTCACTCGTTATTTGAACATTTAAAATAAATACTGATAAAAGAATTTTTATAACCAATACTTTCCCCAATTACTTATTCTTGTTATGGCAAAATTCTTTATACTATCTTAGAATTAAGTTTCTCTATCAAATCTTTTCATATTGCCACTATTCAAAGAATTTGTTTTCTTAATATTATTGCATTGACTTTCTTTTTCATATAAGGAAGAACTAAATATTATATAAGTATAAAATAAGCTAGCTGTTTTATAAATATGAGATAGTTTTTATAATTATTAATAATTGAATTGGACATTTCTTCACTTAAATGTAAGTTCTATGTTGCGCTGTATTTAAAACATAAATATTCATGCTTTTCTCTGAAATGATAACTTAATAATAAAATACTTATAAATCTGACAAGTGCTAATATTCTGTGTCAATATTATAAAGATCAATGCTATTTTATCTTCCCATTTTTGTGCAATTAACAATAACATTTTATAGTTCTTAAAATGATCTCATTGCTTTTCTGGAGACATGAGATTGATACAAATTTCATGTAGTCAATGTATCAATTTCTCTATGTTGTCTTTGACCTCAGTATTCCTTCCCACCTCCTGGATGGTGAGGGCAGTATAGATTTGCTATCTGATTGCATGTGTAATCTCATTGGTAGAATGTGGAATTTTTTTGTACATTAGTCTTTTGTTTCTTTTACTATATGTTACTCAGAGTTCATTTGCCTATTTTTTTTTTTTAGTATTGAAGTGATTTAATAGCATGTGATTTTCTGAAGAAAGTTTCCTTTCTATTGTTTCTGTCATTTCAATTGCCCATTCCCAAGCAGTATTTTGTCAGCAATTTAGTTTTTGTTGACATGCTCACTCCAGTGAGGTGGACCAGGTAGAGAGGGAGATGTAAGAAGGGGTAAAGGAGAGAGGGAGAGAGGGGTAGGGGTATGGAGGAATAGAGGGACAGAAGGAAAAAGAACAGGTATAAAAATTGAGTTTTATGTTTAAGTTGATTTCACAAAATTTATGTTTTATACATTCATGAAATTTTTTCTCTTAGTTTTTCAGGTTGATTTTACTTTATTTCTTTATCAGAAAATAAGTATTTGAAAATATTCAATAAAATTTCTATTTCCTAGCATCGTGCTATAAATTTTGTCATTGTAGTTTTTTTGGGGGGAAAAGTGAGGTAAAAAAAAGAAAATCATCTTGGCATTTCCAGAGAGTGTTGAAAGCTGTCCTACACAGAGAAAATGCATTCTGGAAACTAGGCCATGTGTTGGAGCCATATTCAGGATTGGGAAGTTCATATTGACCTTGAAAAACTATGCTACCCTAGAAAGTCCATCTGTTAGGACCAGCAGTAGAAGAAACCTCAGTAATTTTAGCCATCATGTTGAAAATGGGGATGAGCTTCTTATGCTAGGCAGACCAGAAATGTGCTGGGAATAACCAGCAATTGAAAGTATTGACTGAAACCTAAATGTGGTTTTCTTCCTGCACCTGAATATTTTCAAAGCTTGAGGCTCTGTGGCAATGGTTTGGGAAACAAAAAAATCCACTGAATTTGATGAGTTACATTTTTGTTTCAAACATTTGTCCCAAACACACCTTCATTTTGATATATTGACAAAAGCTTGATTTAGAATATTAGAAAGTGATATTGTTTTAACAGAAATATCTACAAATAGGATTATCAACATATTCATATATATACATGTATATATATATACATATATATGTATATATATATATATGAAAGGCCTTGTTTCCACACCAAAAAAAATCTAGACAACTTAGTGCCACGGAAGCCTTGGCCACCCTAAATAATTGCTTGGAAATAAATACTTTCTCAAGCTCTGGGAGTTTTTGTTTGTTTTATTGCTTTCTTCTTTTCCTCATAGAACTTTTTATCCAAGGTTACTGCTAACATAGGTAATGATTTCTAAATTTTGAGACAGCATTGTAGTTCAGTTTGTTTATGCAGACTTTGGTATATGGAGGGAATAAACAACTATTCTTTCATTTATGCAATTATGAAGTATTTTCTCTGTATGCATAAAATGCTTTCTAAATATCTCAATCTTCACAACATCCTTGTTGGTAGGAGACTGCCATGGAATAATCCTTCTGCACACTGTGAAGATGTAATGTTCTCCTTGGTTAGTGAAAAGCTGAAAGACCCATAATTGGACAGGAAGTATAGGTAAGATAGCCAGACACAGAGGACTCTGGGAGTAGAAAGGGTGGAGTCAGGAAGATGCCTAGCAATTTGGATGTGCAGAAAATAAGGGAACAATTCATGAGCCATGTGGTGAAGCTTAAACAGGAATATGGTTAATTTAAATGTAAAAGTTAGCTAGTAACAAGCCTGAGCTATCAGAACAGTATTTGTAATTAGTATAAGCTCAGTGTGTTCATTTGGGAGCAACTACTGGGATAGGAAAACTCTGCCTACAGGGTACAGAATTAAAACTTCAGGAAGCCTCTTATCACTCTAAAGAATGACATTATATGACTTAATTTGATGTGCTTTTATGGTAGCAGTTTGAAGCTGAGTGGAATTTACAAAGGGCCTGATAAACAAACAAAAAGCACCATACTGAATGAAATGCTTTTGTATAAATGTCAAATACTGACCATGACATTGAGATAGAACAGCACTCAGTGCTTTCTCTCCCATTTTTATTTACAGCACAGTTTCAAATAATCTGTACTGTTTAGTGTTGGGATTATGTTATATGTTGTGGGGAATTTCTTTTTTCACTCTATCAGTTCGGTGTTTTCTATGCCTCTTGTACCTTGATAGGCAACTCAGCTTTTATATTGTGGTTTTTTTTTTTCTACTATTTTGTTGCAAATATTTTCTGTGCCTCTAATCTGGGTTTCTTCATTTTCTTCTCTTCCTATTATTTGTAGATTCTTTCTTTTCAAAGATGGATTTCCTGGATGTCTCATGCCTGAGATTTTACAGTTAATATTTTCTTTGACTAAGGTATCTGTATTTTTGTTGTCCTCATGCCTGAGATTCTCTCCTCCATACTATTGGCGACTCTTCTTTTTGTTTGATTTCCTAAATTTTTCATTACCAGTTTTACTCAGTTTGTGTTTTCTTTTGTGATTCTATTTCTATTTTCATGCCTCAACTTGTGTTCACTATTTCCCCATTTATTTTCATTTCCCAGGGTTATTAAGGGATTTATTTATAATCTCTTTAAGGCCCTAGAGAATGTTATATTGCTATTTTGAAGTTGTTGTATTATGCTTCAGCTATATTATATTTCTCAGTAGAGTTACTGAGTTCCGTTGGAGGTATATTATCCTGTATGTTAATAATTGTGCTTTTGTGGTGTTATCTAGGCATCTGAGGTTAGGATGGCTGGATAATTCTAGGTGTTGCTATCTGGCATCGTCTTTGTTGGATGAGTATAACCATTATTGGTTTCTGTTGCCTTCTTAATCTTGGGACAGTGGGACAATAATGTAATGAATGGGTTGCCTGCTAGGATGTGCTTTGTAGGTTTCTGGGTGATAGAGAAAAATAGAGAGGTAGGCTAGAAGAAGATCTGAGAAAAGCTTCATGAGCTGAGATCCTCTTCCCACCTACAGGAACAATTTCCAGGGAGTTGTAGGTATGGCTGGAAGAGGGGATCCTGTCAGTAAATTGCAGTAAAGCCTTGAGAGACAGGGATGAAAAGACTATGTAGACCCTGGTCTTACCAAGAGCTGGAATCTCTCGTGAATGAAGTTGTAGTTACATAATAAGCACCTGTGAGAAGATTGTTACCAATTAGGGTGGTTATCAGTCTGATTACAGAGGAAGGCCAGGTCAGGAACCCAGTCCACCATTGCTTGAAGTCTTGGCTTGGGTCACCCTTGTTGATTCTTGGGAATTTCCCTAGCACCAGGTACCCTAACCCCAGAATGCCTTGCTCAGCCTTGATACAGAGGTGGAAGGGCTTGGTTCTGCCTTAACCTGATATGCCAGACTTTGTTGGCTCACCAAGGGAGGCCTCATCGTCTTTGAGGAGTAGATGGAAGGTGGGGTGAAAGGAAGCTGGGGGAGGGGTTTGTGGGAGGAGGGGAGGAAAGGGGAACTGTGGTAGATATGTAAAAAAAAACCCTTTTAAATAAAAAATAAGTTTGTTACTTAGCTGAGGGCAAGAATGGGAAAATCCTAAAGCAGGACAGGAAGGAAGGTGTGATTCATTTATTTGAGTCCAGAGTTCCAGGTATTAGAAAATGACAGAAAGGGATGGGATGGGCATCTGGCTTTGCAGTAAGGTTTGGTGGTATTCCCAGGGAATAGAGACCCTGCAACAGTTTGCCTCAGGGCTGGGTAGTGGAGGAATGGAGGCAGAGTGGAGATCACACCACCTCTCAGATCCTAGCTCAGTCCACATGGGTCCCAGGTCAAAAGTATTTCTAGTATTAGCAACTGAAAAAAGGGGTGAGGTGGGAACTGAAATTTGAAGGATTGGTATAGTCCTCAGAGAACAGAGGCTCTAGAGAAGAAAGGCTTCTGCAGGCATCTATTACAGGGCTGGAGAGGACACCAGGGAGACTGTAGTGGACGACAGGACAGAGAGTGGAAATTTCTTACTTCAGTCCTGTGTGGCCACTCTACAAAATGTTCTTCACTGACAGAAAACATCACTTATCACATCATGAATAATCCTAAACCAAGCAGCTGTTTGTCCTATCAACTAATAATTGTGAACTCTTCGCCACGCTGTCTTTCTTAGAACACAATAATCTTTTTCTTGTAAGCAGAAAACATTGTTGTGGAAACATTATTTTGTTGCATATTACTTAATACACATTGAAAACATAGCTATTTCCATTTTATAGATAAGAGTATTGGCTGTGTGAAGCAATAATAGGGACGATCAAATAGAAATAGTCTCTTGATTTCCAAACTGGGGCATTGTTCACTGTAAAGCTTTTCACTTTAGGATGTCATCTTCCCGCGTATCGGGTTTTGCAGCAAGCATTCTGTCCTGAGTAGTGGCACCATTCTATTCAGCTATATCATTAAGATAGAGAGCACATACGAGTGATTTGTAGTACCTCTAGAAATAGTAATTAAGGCTGCTACTTTCACAGTGTCAGGTATTTATTTTTCCCCCCAACATTAAATGAAACAAACTGTTTAATTACCCAAGAAGCTTTACCTGTCTCTTAAGAATTAAAGTTTGCGTTCCAGGGAAGGTGGAAGTAGTCATTTCGAATGAGTTACTGGTCAAGCAAAGAACACTGAATAAAGATCCTGCTGTTCATCATGTGTGTAACACACACTAAATTAAGGTTTTGTAGTTGCTCTATTTATAAGAATTTCTTTTTCTGGATATGCCAGTTGTGTGTGTGTGTGTGTGTGTGTGTGTGTGTGTGTGTGTGTGTGTGCATGAATGTGCGCCTGTGCATGTGTACAGACAGGACAACTTGCGGGAATCATTCTTTCCTTCTACATTGTGGGTCCCAGAGACTGAACTCACATAATCAGGTTTGGCAGAATATGCCATTACCCACAGAACCATCTTTTCAGAGGTTAAAACTTAAAGATTTCTTAAGTTTTCAGAATACCATACTAAATTCTTCTTTGGGTCACAAATTCTAAGATAGATTAGGAATGTCCTAGTAGATGTTATTAGTCTTATCAAATCTTAGCAATTTTAAAACATCGCATTTTGTGAATATCACAGAAGGTTAAAAAAGGTTTTTCTGGCATTTCAGTGATTTCAGATTGTACATTCCATCAGTTATGCAATGTGGTTGCTTTTAAAGGTTTATTATCTATTTTTATGACAGTATCAAGCCTATGGAATCTATAAATTCATATGAAATCTATAAGTAAAGCTGTGACATTTTAGTTTTCACAAGATTGAATATAAAAGCTACTATAAAAACTTATTTCAGATAGGAAAAAACATAATAATTTATTATTAGAAATACTAACTTTTTAATCTCTAATATTACAGATTAGCAACAACTATTTTTTACATAAATGAGCCAAGTAGGTCTCAAGAGATACCTTTTCTTTAGAAAAACTCATTGTAGATGTAAGTGTATATTATAATTTCCAAGGGAGGAAAAGTTTGTTGTTATAAGCAAGTATGAAACAATGTCTAGTATGTAGTGTTTCACATATTTTTCCAGTTCATACAATCCATGTGTAAGAAGTATACAAATCTAGAAGCAAGTAATGCTATATTTTCTTCTGACATTTATATATAAATAACAGTATTATTTAATATTTTCTCCAGCCATCAACCAAATGCTTTCTGACATTATACTCTAATTTTGCACAGTACAAAATAAGGTGTCAAAAATGACAGAAGGTGTGAATTGCAGACTCACTTAAATGTTTCATTGTACTCATTTTCTAGGAGTTGAGATACAAAAATTCTGAAAAATTCACTTCTGTGCATATGAATCTTCATAGATGTAAATTCTATTGACTTCAACATCCAATTTTCTAGCATGTTTGAGAGGTTTGAAATTGCACTTAGTAAATGACTTTTTCTTTTGCACTCGACAGTGTTTGCACCAAGCAGTCTACGGCATTAGAATAAGACCCAGTAAAACTATAATTCAATGTAAGAAGGTTAAAATGGAGATTCCATTCAGTTAGCGTCCTCATCTCTTTAGTGTGGCAAATACAAAGTTTCAATATCATTTTTACTGCCTATCTGTATCATTGAAACTAATCCATGACACATTATGAAAATTACTATATGTGCTTTGAATTAAATTTCCCATCTGCCAATAAATCACTAATTGCTTTATTCAAGAAACACCTGTAAGGCTGGAGAGTTAAGAGCACTGAAGGCTATCCAAGAAATCCCGAGTTCATTTCCCAAAACCCATATGGCTTCCCACAATGGCCTATAACTGTAGACCCATAGGATTTGATTCCCTATTCTGATATGCACATGTACATGCAGACAAAACACTCATATGCATAAAATATATACATAAATAATTTTAAAAAGAAACTTAAGCCTATAACTTAAACAAATCTATAGTCTATGGACTACTTACATTGTGTTCTGTTTTGCAAGCAGGCGTATTAGTATTTTCCTCTTTTAGTTCCCATTCCTATACTTTCTTTTATCCTCGTCACTGTAAAAGAGACATGATTATTCTTTAGCGTAGCTGTTACTATCTCATTTTCACTTGATTTCCCATTTATAGGATGGAGTACTTTCCTTGTGTTTAGCTATTATTGTCAGAGCTGGCTTCTTCATCTGTCATGCTGACCCATCTTTCTCCACCCGAAGCCCTTCATCAATTTTCCATTGCATTGAACATCAAGTCTGCAATATTCTCATTATTTCCTAAGCCCTTTCCACCAGGGAGAGGGAAATATTTTCCCTTCTCTGCATTGTCCCATATCCTAGCTCCTTCTGTTTGTTTCAAATTCATCTCTCCAAAAGCACATGATTTAAATGAATAACAGCTTAAATATACTTATTTTATAATGTTATGCCTAAGAAAATGTCATTTTTAAATTTTTTTCCACAAAGCTTTTTCTGTCTTTATCATTCTCCTTTCTATCACATGATCAACATTTAGGAAATAAAGACATAAAATTAGTGCTACCTTACAGTCATCTTCATGAGTCAAAGTGAGATTTTCTTGCATTATGGTTTCATCTCTCCTGTAGTAATGCAGTAATGGAGACTAATGGGTGTCTGAGAAACCTATACATGTCCATCATCACAAAGTGTGTTGTTGTAAAAAGTTTTCCGGGTCTGTTTAGGCCAGGAGCTTGTACCTGACCTGCGGTGGAGATTTGGAAGCTGGTCCGCGGCGGCTTTTGTCCCCCAAAGAAATGAATCAGACACTTATGTTAACTTCATACTGTTTGGCCCATGTCTTAAGCACATTACTAGCTAACTCTTTCATCTTAAATCAACCCATTTCCATTAATCTGTCTGCCACATGGCCAGGCCTGCGGCTCACCTGTATTTCTTACATGTCTGTCTTTTTCAGGGGTGGGTTGGAGACTGACTAACTCCACCCTTCTCCTACCTGCCTGTCTTCTGATTCTCCACCCACTTCTACGGTGCTCTACATAGGCCAAACAAGTTACTTTATTTACATCATACAGAGAGCATTTCCACCACAGTGTGTTATGAGAAATATTTTAATATTTATTCAGCTTCGTTTATATATATTGATTATCAAGTTGTTGATACATTGTGCAGAAAATTTAGATGTTTATGCTTTGATTTTGAAGTCTGAATCTATTGAAATAATTTTCTTGAAAATATAAGGTGATAAATTTTGATTCCTGTTGTCAATCAAATTATTCTTAAAAACAAAAAATGGGCTAACCAGATACTAAAAAATGTTTTAGAAATAGTTCAAAATAAATCAATGTCATTTTTATTCTTTGATTTTTGAGAAAATATAATATTTTCTCCTTCCCTCTTCTTCTAGTCCTCCCATATAATCCTCATTGTTCTTTTTCCAAATCATGACTATGTTTTCATTTATTGTTTTTACATAAGCATTATGGGTAGATCTCCAACTCTCTATATATTTCCCAATATATAAACAACTGGATTGGTCTTTATAATGTTGATTATATGTATGTGACTTCCAGGCTGACAATATTTCATTAATATTCACAAATCTCAGCTTTTAAAGGCAGTGTACCTATTATATATATGCAAGGAAAAATTTTCTTTGCACTTAATATGCCTATGTTTTCCTTTTAATTAAAGTTATAAATTCAAGTATCTAACAGTAATAATCATCATACTGTGAATTTTAGTAGCTTTAGTTGGTTTATCTCATTATTTTCCCAAGTATGACACTCTCAAACAAGGACCACTGCATTACTATCATCATTTAGGGAGAAATTGGTACTATATTATTTTACATTTTTACTGTGACCCTGGCTGAAAGCAAGAGCCATTCAGATTTTCTTTTTCATATGAGGACATATAAAAAACAATAGTGTAGTGTTTGACCATTTGGAATTTTAAAATGAATTGTTACTCTTACTATAACATTTTACAGATCTTAAATAGTTCTTGGGAAAGAGTTATCAGGGCCACATGCGATAGGAATACTATATCCAACAACAATGTAACTCCAGAATGACCTTGATCTTCTCGTTTTGGACAGGACATGGAGGATAATTAACCATTGCTACAGAAGGAAGATAATGCTAGAAATAGGGGTTGGGGGGTTTGTATGGTCTTTGTTAGAACATAATCCTTGAAAACTTTACTTTCTTCTTTATTTTCATCTTTCATTTCTAATAGAAGAGCTAATTGTTACATCAACTTTCATATGAGGTATTCAATATCTGTTCCTTAGCAACCACTCAATATCTGTTCCTTAGCAACTACTTTGCCACTCACTCACATCCCTTCTTCTTTCAACCTCTTTAATGTTCTAAATATTTTGTAGTTAGAGGTATTGTAATGTGGAAATGTGTATCAGAACCCTAAATGTTTTAAACTTAATTTCTCAGATTTTTATACTTGAAGAGTTAACCAGTTTTTATTTATTACCCAAAATACTCTTCATGAAAATGTCTAGTGGTGAGCTTAATATTATTTATACAGTTAACTCTGGTTAATACATTATTTGTTGTAGTAGTATGTAATGTGTATCTCACTTAGCAAAGCAGAAACCATGTCAATTGAGAATTTAAAGAGATAAATGGTGTGTGTGGCTTTTAAATTTTAGAATTGTTGTCACCGATGATCATAGGCAACCACTGGCCATGTAACTACTGTAAAAATTTAAAAATTGCTTGAGGGTTTTATTATGCTTCAGAAAGAAAACACAAGAATAAAAAAAGTGCAGACTTAAAATTAGTCTGTTTTCTCTAAGGTCACCTATGCTTAATTATATGTAAGTTTATACATATTTCAATTGAATTCTGTTAAAATTCTGGGTTTTTTCCTTCAAAGACTCTATGAGACACAAGCAAGTGAACATTACTTTAGGGGTATTTAGTCTAGATTCATTCTTTCATGTAGAGAGGAAGCTTCAGCTGTTTGTCCTCTCCTTTTTAGGAAAGTTATACAATGAATAACAAGGTGAAACTTGGAGATAACTTCTGAGCCATATTATATTCTTATGTAACATAAATTGATAGAATAGTGATATTTACAAAAAATTGTAACACATAGATAGAATAACTGCTACAATGCCTGGCATATAGTTGATTCAGCTTATAGCATCTGCTGTTATGAGAAACTCCATTTATACTTATTGTGTGTTTTATTTCTTTAAATTGTCTTAACCCCAGAAAATAATTTTCTTTATAATTTCAAGGACTTTTAAAAATATGTATCAATCATTTTAAAGAAATTTCTTTCAAATTTTGTCTGTTAAATACCAACTGCACAGTCTAATACTCAAGATATTATTTCTTTATTACCTAATTCTCTGTAACATACTGTATACTGAGAAATAATTTGAGGTAGTGAATTAGCTACTCTGCTCTCTTTTTGTCTTCCCAGGGGGATATTGAAATCTATTTTAAGAAATTGACATATATGTTTGTATGATCCTTTAGAGGGCTGGAAACCCTTGAGCAGAAACCGACTTCCTAGTCCACAGGCAAAATTTCCTCTGAGAAAGTGATTCTTATTCTTTAAGATCTTCTGTCTTAAGAATTTATTGTATTTTGGGCTGGAGATATGCTCAGAAGTTAAGAGCATTGAGTGTTCTCCCAGAGGTCCAGCATTCAATTCCCAGCAACCACATGGTGGCTTACAACCATCTATGATGACATCTGGTACCCATTTCTGTATAATGCATACATAATAAATAAATAAATTTTTTAAAAATTATTATATTTTAATTAAAATATACTTACATCATTTTCTCCATCTCTTCCTTTTCTCCAACTCCTCCCAAATTCATGGCTTCTTTTCATTCCCCTCGTCTTGTTACATATGTATGCATAAATATAGAAACACAACTTGGTGAGTTTGTTTACTGTTGTGTGTACACATGGGATTGTAGGGCTGACCACTTTGTATTAGATAACCACTTAGGAGGCTCATCCCTGGGCAAGACTAAATATTCCATCCTCAGCAGTCATTAGTTGGCCCCACTTTACCTTTAGGGATGGGACTACTATTGTTTTCTCCTTTTAACATTAGCATGTCTACTAGCCCCATCATTGTTTGAATTTTTTTCTTTTTTTTTAAACTTTATTTATTTATTTATTTATTTGCCTTGGTGTTTGCCTGGAACTGGAGCTACAGACAGTTGTTAGCTGCCATATGGGTGCTGGGAATCGAACCCGGGTCCTCTGGAAGAGCAGACTGTGCTCTTAACCACTGAGCCATCTCTCCAGCCCCGAATTTTTTTTTCTTAACATTGAGACTTACCATAGATACAACATTGAGACCATCTTGAAGGGAGAAACTTGATAAACACAGCTTCAAATTTAACAATAGTTGTAGCTAGTTGTTCCTATGTAGGCATATTAAATAATGAACATAACTTTTCTCTGTGTCTCTTTTCTCTAAAATACATGGAACATAAAAAATAAAATCTAAAGCACCACAAGCAAAAGCATTCTCATTTCACTGAAAGAGGGTGGGTGAATAAAATGATTTAAAACATACACACACACACACACACACACACACACACACACACACACACACACACGTTTGAATCTTAAAAACAAATGCCAGTTGTCTCTCTCACCTGTAGTTTCTAGCTTTAAAATATCAGATGTGAACTGTATGATCTAAAGAAAGCTCAGAAGCGAAGAGAATTAGAAATGAATTGTGGTGTGTGTATGGGGGTTTCGTAGGAGGCTATGCTTTGGATTTTAAAAGTCTACTTGAGGCTGGGATGTAAAGTATACCAGTATTTCATCTTCAATGAAAAATCATTCTTCTCTCATATATTACATTATAGTTTCCCCTCTCTACACTCTTCTCAGTCCTTCCTTATGCCTCCCCCTTCTCCCAGGTCCAATACTTCTTCTTTTCCCTATAGAAAAGAGCAGGCCTCTCCAGGATACCAATCAAACATGGCATAACATATTACAGTGAGACTAGGCACAAAACCTCATATCAAGGCAGACAAGGCAACCCAAAAGTAGAAAAATGACCCTAAATGCAGGCAAAAGAGTCAGAGATACCCCTATTTCTGCTGTTAGAAACACCATGCTATACAACCACAGCATGTATGTGGAGGATGTAGCTCAGACCAATACAGATTCAGTGATGTAACTTCAGTCTCTGTGAGATCCTATGCCATTGTTAAGGTCTGAGTCAAACTACTACCCAGGCTCAAATGTTCCAATATTTAGTTCCCTGCCTGGTGGCGCTGGTTTGAAAGATTATACTTTATAACACTGAACCAGCAAACAAAAGGGGCTCATTGGGAGTACGAGGTTATATCTAATTGTGGTTTTGTTGGAAGCTGACGAACATAACACCTCATGTTCTTGTGACTGAATGGAACTGTTCCTATCATGGTTCTTAAGCATAATGGACTCACCATTGTGAAATGAAATAAACCCTTGCTTCCTTGAGTTGCTTCTGTTAGCTATTCGGTCCCAATTATATTAAAAATAACTAACACAGCAATATAACCACCCACAATGTTCCCATAATACTTCCTGTTTTTTTTATTAACTTTCCAGCCATCTACTTGTCACTACTACTATGGATAACAAGCAGTAATAGTTATAGCAGAAGGTATAAAATTCCTTTGTTTGTGTTATCATTAGTCTTTAACTCTTATTTATAAAGAAATTGTAATGTACGTAGAAAATGAGATAAAGTTAGTGGGACAGTTTCAGAAATCAAACTTTTCCCTTACAAGTAATTGTACTTGAAAGGTCCATGTGTAGTTCTCTACTAAGCATATGCACACAATAAGACATTATTTAATGGGATAATAAATGAGTCCCAGTGAGACTTTCTTTGGTTTGGATATTGGTTAATAAATAAATATTCTCAGAGTTTTATTCTTAACTAAAACTGTCTGATACTCATTCCCCAAAGCTCAATGCAGTTAAAACTCCCACTGTTCTTTATAAGCCAGGATTCTAAATGATGCATCATTTTATATATTAATTCCCTTTGCAGTTCTAGCAGCTGAAGACTTAGCACAGATATAAGTTTCATTACTGTAATTTTTCTCCCATTCCAAATCATTAATATTGATGCTAAATAAACAATGTGTTATTCAAGCTAAATATTTTAAATTGCTCAGCAAGGAAAATATACTTCCAATTTTCCTCATTGCCCTTGCAAAATAAAGACGAACTGGAATGTGACAACACAGATGTAGCCAGAAAATTACAGCACTGCTATTCTGCATTTGTTAAATCCCTAATATTTGTCAAATAAAAAAAATCTTATAGGCTGTGTTATTAGCTCTGAAGACTCACTTCACTCATGAGCATTAATAAAGAGTAACATTGTTATACATTATTATTTTCAGTTAAAGTAAATTCTATATTTTGGGAAAAATTGGTGTGATGATGCAGCTAGAAAACTTCAACAATAAAATGTATTACTCTCAAGATACCTGATTTTAAAAGTGCATCCTCCATCAAGTGAATGAGTTTATTTAAAACACATCAGCTAGTATCATTTAATTTTGAGCCTATAGCCCGCTGATTCTTCTCCTTTTAAATGCCTCTTTTACTGATTTACTGTTTACATTGAGTCACAAGGAAAACATATGAAGAGATTCAGGATGATTGAAAAATGTCTTCCTGTCATAATGTATGTGTCTCTGCATGTACATGCATGCACGTGTGCATTTGTATGTGTGTATGTGTTTTATATCTTTCTTTTCCATGTCACATTTCTTTTAATCTAATTCATGGGTCTCTGATTATTTTTCAACTGGCTTGTGTTAGGATTTTGATTAGTTTACTTTAATTATACTGGTTTAGAAACTGCTTGGACCTCATGACAGCTACTATTCACTTTACTATCCTACCTGGGAGATGCATTAAACATGAGAACTTAGAAACCATGAAGGAAAGTAAAATTTTGGATTTTGTTTTACATACTAGGAATATATATATATATATTATCTGTCAGATAACAGATATATTTTAAGATACACTTTAATGTAGCTCTGTACCCTTTCTTCTTGCTTGCTTTCTTCTCAGTAGTACAGTAGTCATTTCTTAGAAGTAGAGAAAAAGAAAAGCTTCTAAACTTGTTTAAAACATAAATTTGGGCGGGGCATTTGGGTAAAAACCTTCAGTCTTTTAAATTTTATTGAATCTACTTTATTATGTTTAACTTTTCATCTTAATTATTTCTATTAATAAATTCTTTTCTTCCTTATTTGTCCCCATGAACTTGACACTCTGGTTAAAGCACCTTTGGCTCATAATTTCTGACACATTATTTTGTTTTTGCCATTAGTCTCTTTCACTCAATTTTGTTTTTTGAATGTGAGTTTTGGGATTTCATCATTTTTAAGATCCAAGATAATCAGATTTTATTAATTCTTTATAAAAACTATGCATAGGATTAATGGGATGACTCCATGGGCAAAGGAACTTGCTACTGAGAGTGATAACCTGAGTTCAAATTCCAGAACCCACTGGGTGGAAGGATAGAACTTAGTCCTACAAGCTGTCCCCTAGGACCACCATACTTGGGCCATCACTCCCCACATATATGGGCAAACAAATAAAAATGTAATAATTGTTATTAAAAATATTATACATGAAGTAGAAATTTCAGTCTGTCATAAGTATCTCAAATATAGATATACCATCCAACTTGTGACTCAAATTCTTAACTTCTCATCTTCATTCACCTTCTTGTAACTAATAACATAATAAGAACTCATAGCTATGGTTCTGGGCCTGGGTTGTAGCTGAGTTGGTTAGCCCACCAGCTTTCTCTCTTTGACATACCAGTGCAAGCTCTCCAGCCCTGCCTCTGCTAGCTCACCCACTGTGGCAGTCAGCTAGGCGTGGGGCCGGTTCTGCTCTCAGGTCCTCCAGTCTGGCTCTTCCACACTTAATACCACCAGGGCCAGCTCTGCTTGTTGATCTGCCCAGGGGATGTGCAGAACCATCTCTACAGATTGCTGGAGGGGGCATTAGCCCACACCAACACCTACATCATCTATGAACTGCTGGAGTAGGTGAATTGGGGGAAACTATAGATCCCAAACTGCAGGATGACTATGACTCAGAACAACAGCAGGATATCCAAGAGGAGCTACGGTGAGAACCCATTATTAGTGGCAGAGCAGAAGCTAGAGACCTTGAACCAGACCAGTGACTAGTTGTAATGAACAATTACAGGTGAAGATTTACAAGATATACACTAAAGGTATAGTGTGTGACTCACCAGGCCATACTACAGATTCATTTATATAGAAGATGAGATATTTTTGTTTTGTTTTTGGTTTGGTTTTTGTTTTTTCTTTTAAATTTTATTTTGGGTATGTTGATGGGAAGAGGGCAGATGTGGAGAAGATAAGTGGGATCAGAATGCATGATATAAAATCCATAAAGAATCAATAAGAATGAAAAGAAGTGAAAAAAATTGGTTTTCCAAAACATGGGGCTCTCTCTATTTTCCAGTTTCCATGAAACTCATACATTATTCAAAAATAATTTTATTGGACTAAATTAAACAAGTGTTGGAGAATTTATCCAAGGTAATCATTGTATATAGAATTTAAAAAATTAATACAAAATACATTTAAAGTTGACAAAAGTATTGTAATAGAGGAGATTTAATTCTAGTGAAGAAAAATGTGGGAGGATTAATACTGGCAAGAGAATAATATTGGCAAAGAGATAGTCAAACTAATCTCTGTGTGTGT
This sequence comes from Sigmodon hispidus, assembly GCA_004025045.1. NCBI lineage: Eukaryota > Metazoa > Chordata > Mammalia > Rodentia > Cricetidae > Sigmodon > Sigmodon hispidus. Next base: position 17,625 of record PVIH01017905.1, on the reverse strand, counting down.
GTGCATGTGTTTGTACAGAGTAAAGGATGGCCTTTTAACCCCTGTGCTGGCTACTTTTATGTCAGATTGACATAGCTATAATCTCCATGAGGAGGAAACCTCAATTAATGCCTCTGTAAGACTTAAATGTAGGCAATGTAGGGTTGGTGGTCCTGGGTTCTATAAGACAGTAGACTGAGCAAGCCAGTAAGCAGCACTCCTCCATGGGCTCTGCATTAGCTCCTTACTCCAGGATCCTGCCTTATGTGACACCCCGCCTTAACTTCCTTTAGCAATGATGAAGTGGTGTGAAAGAGAAAGTCAAATAAACCCAGTCTCCCATTACTCCTCAGCCTGATTTTGTCAAGTTGTTTTATCATAACAATATCATCTCTAACTAGAAAAACCCATGATGTTCCTTCTTCCATCTTCCTTGGATCATAGGCCTTCATGAACTGTCTCTCTGTACATTAGATCGTTTGTATTTACCAAGCAGTACTTAAAGATATTGGTGATTTCTAATTTTACTGTCTCAGGTTGATGAGGCCCTTTCTTCTTTTTTAAAAACTCATTTAAAACTTTTTCCCCACACAGTATATTTTGATCATATTTATTCTCAAACTCAAACTCTTCCCAGACCTTCCCATATCTTTCTATTTTTACTATTGTCCAATTTCATATTCTCTCCCTAACAAAACACAAATTAGCAAACAAAACCCATACAAACAGAAAGTGCACGCACAAAACACTAAAGCAAAATAAAATAAAATAAAAAACCAAAATCAAAAAAATCTATGGAGTCAATTTTGTGTTGGCTTCATCATTCAGCCTGCTGTATCGTGTGACTGATGTGTACAAGATACTCCACTGTAAAGCCCAATTTCCATCTTCCCACCACTATCAATTGAAAATAGCTCGTTGATTGGGGGTGGGATTTTAGGAGCATCCTCATCTTAAAGGATTACATTTGGAGCCTTAAAAAGACCCTTCTAGTTTATGAAATTAAGCAGTTAGGAGATCCATCTATCATTCAAAGGGCCAGAGACAAAATTTGCAATTAGAGGTTTGGAGAGGAAGTGCTAGGTGTAATGAGATCAAGGATTGATGGTCAGGAAGAAGTCTGTGCTTTTAGTCAAACAAAGGAAAACTACAGTCACCTGAGGTCATCATGATCAAACTCATGTCAGCCTTTTCTGTAAAGTGCCCACTGTACCTTTAAATAATATGCTCCTAACAATAGCATCACTTCAGAGAACAATGTATTTCCTGTAGGACATTAGAGAGGGTAAATAAATATGAGTCTGACAACGTTGTTTGTTATGACTTTTATTTTTGCCACATGAACAGATTGATTATAAGCAGCATGTCTTTATTTCTCCCCATAATAAAAATATCAGCAACAAGCTTTTGAACATTGTTGATACCCCTTGGACAATGTGGTTTGTAATACTAGTTCTCTGGAAGGTTTAAAGTTAATCCTAGCAGGTTTAGATTACAGTGTATGAAGGGCAGATATAGACTTTGTTGGGCTGAGGGTTCAGATACACTGGCTGTCACTTGGGACCATCTACTTAACTGGTCATAATCTCGCTTTTCAAGCTCCTGCCAGATTTATAGGTCTTCTGTTTCCCTTAGGGTGTCATGCTGAGAAGCATTTGCTGGATGTAGAATGCCTGAGGCTTTTAGAGAAAGTTTCCAGTTAGAGCAATATTAACAAAGAAAATCCTTAGAACTCTTTGTGGTTTACATCTATCCATAACTCACACACACACTTTTGAAATTCAATACAGTGTTTTTGAAGTCCTGTTATACTACTGCAATAAAAATGACTTTTAAGTTTCATATTCCCATGATGGCAGTTGAAGAATACCATTTGGTATCTTCTGATAGTGATGTGTTGGGGAAGGGCCAAAAGGATAGGAACAGAACAAACAGAGGGGAAAAATTAAATTCTTCAGTATTGTTGTGGATTAGTATTTCAGAGTTTTAGACAAATATGTTTTAAAGTAATTTATCTTTAAATATACATTCAATCAATCTACAACGTTAACACCAATAGAAAAATAATCCCATACCTTGGCTGTATCTCTGTTTTTAAAAAATTAAAAATGTAACAAACTATAGATATAATAAAGCATCAAGAAAGAAATAAGGATTGCAGCTCCTGGAACACTTACCTTGTGATTCAAATGGTTTTGCATAATATATTGCAACAATAAGAATACTACTTACATGTAAGCTATGACATATGATGATTTAGGTTAAGAAAAATCAGAAAATGAGCTACAGTTTAGTCTAAGCCTGCTAGAATTTAGAAAGTTTAGTTTGGAAGAAGGTACCAGTTCTTCTCAAGGACATCGGGTTAAGTGAAGTAAGGAATACAAAGTAGGATTTTGTTACTTGAAAAGGTTATGGAAGTGCGGTGGAAGCTGAGAATTGTAAATAGTATTCAGGAACTGTGGCTCTTCAGCAATTTATTTTTCTTGTTTATAACTGATCGAAGATATAGGAAAGAGAAGCCAAAACAAAATTACTTTTAGGTTTTTTTCACTTTGAGAAAAACAAGATCTTACCATGTTCTTGGAATTTTATGTTAACGTTCATCCAATCTTCTCACTGAGAATATCAATATTCTACTTATAATTGCGGAAATACAAAGATTGGAACCTGGTCCAAGGTCATGGCATTAAAAACTTATAGTCAGAAATGAAATGCAAAGAAGTCTGACCCTAAGACCGAAGTTGTTGCTCATTGTTCTCTACTATCTCTCTTTAAAAAACTAGTGTATTTTTGAAGTATTCTTTAAGTGGTAGCAATGTAAAGGGCATAGCTCTCACCTCAAACAGACTGAAACAGAATTTATTTTGGAGCCAAATATCAGTGGCCATGATTTGGGAATGCAGATTAAAGTTATACCACATTTTATAGCAGCAGAACAAAGGAAGTTATAGATCAAAGCACTTTCAGATGCATTGATGGCTGTCTCAGGTAGGCAGCTCTCGCATAGTTGGGATATATCTCTTATAGGCCTCAGATACTGTCTGATAACATTTAGCTTTTGAGTTGCTGAGAGCTAATGGTTTTTTCATTTATAAATTCCATAGCACTTACCAAATGGCTATGCAATATTAGCTCACACCCAAGGGTGGAATAAATGGAAACTCAAGAGGCCAAGATAACACATGACAATGTTGTGCCGCACTATAGCTTTCTAATGCCACTACAGTCATTGACGATTTCTCAATCAGCTTTTGTAGAAAAACTCAAGGTAGGTGAGACTTTTTTTCAGGAGCCTTAGTTCACAGTGGAGTGGAAGAGTATGATTCCATTTGCTGTTACTAGCACCAACATATTTTTGTTTGTCTAAGAGAGAGTCACTTTTCCAGAAACAAATATATAACTTAAAAGTTAAATATGAATGTATAGAATTATATATGGGAGATGCAAGAGTAGTACATTTGGAAAACAATTGTAATTTTATAATAACAATTATAAAACCAAATAACAAATGGTATTATGTATTGGAAAAATTATAATTGAAACCTAGGTAATTTTCTAGTGAAAGTTTGTTCAAGAAAAATTTCCAGCCCAGGAAGAGGATGGGGAGTTGTGGAGAAGAGAGAATGACCTGATGTGTTGGGAGGGGGAAGGGACCTTGAATAAGGATATACAAGGATAGAAAGTGTGACTTCTTTGTTCATAATAATAAAAATTAAAGAAAGAAAAAAAGGAAAATTTCCTGTAGATGATTCCTAACCTGTAGTAGGGCTTCTGCAGAACTGGCAAAGCTTATGAACTAAAAAGTAACTTCGACATGCAAATATCATCAGCGGAATCCTTTTATTTGTGATACTAAGGGATACAAATTAAAGACAAGGTACCTCAAAAAAAATTAGGGACATTTCCAGATATACCATATTAGAGGTTCCATTCCAGATAATTTGCATTTGAGGAAGAAAGCTGGAAATTCTGTTGATTACTCTGAAATTTTGAAATCACTGAAACTGGAAAATAAGCAGATAAATTTCCTTAGATAAACAAGCCATAGTAATCATTAGAATAGATGCATTTGTCTGACATTTTCTCTTTGTCTTCAATTGTGAATAAGTTTGGTACAATGTTACATAATACCTAAGATATTTTCTTAATGAACATTCTTTGCTAAGAATATTTCCTCTGCAAAGATACAAATTCTTCTGTCTATGGCATTCATATGGAATACCCCACATATATTGTTCTCTTTACCTGCATCTACTTGTTTTACTGACTTTATCTAATTTTTTAAAGCATATACACATTTGGTTACTACTATATTTCTACATCACTTGTGAGGTTTCTTGAAATATTACATAATCAATTTTAAATTTTCTGAAACACCAAGTATGTGTATAATAGGCCAAAACCAAAAAAGGTAATAAGGTTATAAAACCTGTGTAATGTAGGTGAGTAACAAATGAACCCAGGGCTAGATACAGTTCAGACCTTGAAAATCAAGAATGACACTGAATTAATTAACTTATTTTTTATTGTTTTTTGAAAATCAATATCAAACATTATATAAAAAATCAAAACATTCAGAACAGATAACAAAAAACTTATACAGTAATAAAACTTTTCTTTTCTCTAAAATAAATGAAACATAAAAAATAAAAATCTAAAGCTCCTCAAGCTTGGATAGGCTCAGCTACAGATGAGGAAAGCACAGTAGGTCAGAGCTAATGCCCACAGATGCACTATGGCCACCACAAATTTCTGCTAAGCAACCCTTCTACAGACAAATCAGAAGTTTGTGTGTGTGTGTGTGTGTGTGTGTGTGTGTGTGTGTGTGTGTGTGTGTGTTTTAAATCACTTTATTCACCCATCATCTTTCAATGAAAAAAGAATGTTTTTGTTTAAAGTTCACTAACGAGTGAGTATATCTCCTGCTTATCCTTCTGGGTTTGTGATACCTTGCTTAGGAGGATATTCTCCAAATCCATCCATTTGCTGACAAATTTTAGTATATTAGTTTTTCTTACTGCTGAGTAGTACTCTATTGTGTAGATGTACCACTGTTTGTTAATTCATTCTTCAGTGGAGGAACATCTAACTAACTCCTTTTTATAATAATTATTTTGTAAAAAAAAATGGGTAGGAATTTTAAAGCTTTTTAAAATTTATATAAAATTTGAAATGGTATAATTAGCTATGTTCTTTACCATCAGAATTTGGAAACGTTTCTTTGGGTGTCTTTGAATCAATTTCTATATGATTAATACATAACATTGATCACAGTTCTTTTGAGTAATAACTGAAATTAAAGTATTACAGATTACTCAAGTTATACTCAAATATGAATCATTTTATAGTCTTAGATATATTTAACTATATGTGAACTTGGTATATATATTGATCATTAAAATAATTTCAGATATCAGAAAAATTTTTATTCACAGTAAATATTTAAATCTATACTACCCTTATTTTTTAACTGATGTACATGAGATTCTTTGAAATATTTTGATACATCTATAATTATGCATGATGGCATGGTACATCTCTACCTGCTGTCCATACTGCAGAAACAATTTACAATATAATGTCAATAGAAGCTTAGTTTTATCTCACAGTTCTGAGGCAGTGGGGGTCCGGGCAGCACCTGGCTAGCTTTTCATTTTGAGGTAAAAGTTACAATCTAGGTTTTGGCTTGGCTGCAGAATTATCAGGAGCTTGATTACAAATTGACCAGCATCCAAGTTCCTACACACAGCTGGCATAATTCATCTTTCTGTGGTTGTAGCAAACGAATGTTTTATGTTTGCTTGCGGGCTGTTATCTGTTAGATATTGCTCTAACTTACAATCTACATGTAAGTTTTTATTATATGGCTATTTCTATAGACCTTTCAAAACACAAAATATTCTCTTTTCCAATCAAATAATGGAGAATCGGTTCATCAGCTGTGCTGCAACAACTATGTGTGTGTGTGCATGCTGTGGATTTGTCTTCCTGTATTGCTTTAAATATGTGTTGCTCTCATTGATTGATAAATAAAGCTGTTTTGGTCAATAGCCAGGCAGAATAAATTTAGGCAGTAAATTCAAACTAAAGAGAGAGATGCAGATGGGCAGACTCTGAGTAGACACCACAAGTTGCCCAAGAACCAGGGTATGAAAGGAGCCATGACCCACATGGTGATACATAGCTTAATAGAAAGGGGTTAATTTAAATGTAAGAGCTGGCTAGTAATATGCCTTAACCAAACATTTATAATTAATATATGCATCTGAGTGGTTATTTGGGAACAATCAGATGATAGAGATTTATCCATTTACATGTGTGTATATATGCACAGGATATATTCAATATAGAATGCATATGTGTGTGTATGTAGGTATACACTTTCTGACCAAATAATTGATGTATCCATGTTATTATTGCCTGTTATCTGGGGTCATGGAAGTGGCATTCCATCACTTATGCCATCATCTGTTGATTAGCAGAAAATCATGGGACAGAATTACATTTAAGGATAGGAATTTAGCAGGGGCACAGAAGGTTATTAAGGACGTGTCCACCATAGTTTATTTAATGTTCTCTAGGAGTTCATTCCTTTTTAATATGAAAATGCATTTGATCCTTGTTTTAAAGTCTTTCACATCTCATATCACAGAATCAATTTAACTTACAAAATTGTCTAAATAGAGTACTCAGACAATTTAAGTTACCAAGGTAAAAAATACAAGCATAGAATGCCTGATTTTTCTATTTAGGTTTTTGACAAAACACATAATCAATGTTGAGGTGAGCCTCATTCTTACTTGGAACTAATGATTTATTTTCAAGCTTATTCAGTTTACTAGAGAAATTTATTTTCATGAAATGTTATGAGTTAAGTGCCTGAATTTTCAATGGGCAAAGGAAAGTTCAAGGAAAAGAAGACTGTAATAAGCTGTGTTAAGGCTCTAGGGGCTGGGTCCTCAATAATAGGCAAGAATAACATTTAATAAAACCCAGAAGGTGTCAATTCTCTTCTAGACCAACCACCTGCCCCTGTATCAAGGCTACTCTGTATTCTGGATGTATGCTGAATGTTTGTAGGATCAACCTGGCTTGATGGGGAAAAGTAGTATTTGTCCTTGACTTTCCCATTGTATATTGTCTCTAATTTACCACATGAGCATAGTCAAGGCATACATTGTTCATATTTAATATCCTCATATCTATGATCCCATGACACTGTAGTTAAGTACAGATCATACAATCAAAATCTATTGAGTTAACATCCTGTCATTTTCATAATTGTTGTTAATTTTTATGAGCCTCAGTTTACTTTACCAAATGCTACTGCTGTGACAAAGAATTGCATATTTAAAGCATGATATCTGGCTATCAAGTAGTTAATATGTTTATATGTAATTGAAATTATATGATCATTATTTTTTAGACAAAGAGGAAGTTAATATGTGTGAAATACTTTCCAAGAACCAAAATTACAAGTAACAATTTTTGACACCTTACTAAATTTTATAACCTGAGGATATAATTATTTTTATTAATGTCAAGTAAATGAGTCATTTTTCAGTATATTGGTGAAAGGGTTATATTAATTCAAACCACTGCACTATGTTAACAGAAAATGAATTCCCTAGATTGTAAGATTATTACTTTGTCATCACGACAGCTTCTTCAACAAATTTTAATTTTCAGTGTTTATTAATTTTATAGCTTTGAATCTAAAAATTGAATTCCCCAAGAAATGAATAAGGAAAGGCAATCAGTTAAATTTGACCACATTCTAACTTCAATCAAATATTCTTTTTGACATTTTTATTGAAATGTTTTTTTTTTAATTTTACATACCAACCACAGTTCCCCTTCCCTCTTCTCTTCCCATAAACGCCCAGCTTCCTCTCACTCCAGCATCTACTCCTCATGAGGGCAAGGCCTTCCATAAAGAGTCAGAAATGCCTGAGGTATCAGGTTGAGGCTAGATCAAACCCCTTGCCCATGTATCAAGGCATCTCTGTCAAGATACCTATTTCATTGCTTTCTCTCTCTGTCTATCCTGTTCCCTCATGTTCTCTTTCCACTTCCCTTTACCCACTTTCCATCTCTGAATTTGCTAAGAGATCTTTTCTATTTCCCCTTTCCAGGGGTATCTTAGAGTCTTTTTTGTTGCCTAGATGCTCAGGGATTGTAGATTGTAGCTGGGCTATCCTTTGCTTCATGTTTAATATCTGTTTATGAGGGAGTACATACCATGTTTGTCTTTAGGGTCTGGTTTACTTCACTCAGGGTGGCTTTTTATAGTTCCATCCATTTGCTTGCAAATTTCAAGGTTTATTTTTTTTACTGCTACATAATACTCCATTGTGTAAATGTACAATATTTTTAAAAATTTATTCTTCCAATTGGGGGGGTAAGTAGGTTTTTTTCCAGGTTCTGGCTATTATGAGTAATGCTGCTATGAACATAATGAGCAAATGTTCTTATGGTGTGAATATGCATCCTTTAGATATATGTTCAAGAGTGGTATTGCTGGGTCATGAGGTAGGTTAATTTGCAGTTTTCTAGTAAATTGTCATACTAATTTTCAAAGAGGCTGTACAAAACATTCCTACAAGCAATGGAAGAATGTTCTCCTTACTGGGCATCTCCTCCAGCTTAGGCTGTTATCAGTATTTTTTCTCTTAGTCATTCTGACAGCTGTAAGATGGTACCTCAGAGTTGTTTTGATTTGTATTTCCCTGATGGCTAAGGATATTGTGTACTTTCTTCCACTTGAGATTCTTCTGTTGGAATTTCTCTGTTTATGTCTGTACTTCATTTTTAATTTGACTGTTTGATATTTTGATGTCTAATTTCTTGAGTTCTTTATATATTTTAGAGATCAACCCTCTGTCAGATGTAGGTTTGGTAAAGATATTTTCTGAATCTTTGTTGTTTTGTCTTATTGACCTTATAGAAGCATCTCAGTTTCAGGAGGTTCTATTTATTAATTGTTGCTCTCAGTGTCCTTGCTATTGGTGTTATATTTAGGAAATGGCAACCTGTACCAGTACATTCAGGCTACTTTCCTCTTTCTCTCCTATTAGTTTCAGTGTAACTGGATTTACGTTGAGGTCTTTGATCCACTTGGACTTGAGTTTTGTGAAGGGTGATATATATGGATCTATTAGCCACCTTCAACTTGTTTTTACCCAGCTATGGCAGCACCATTTTTTGAAGATGCTCTTTTCCCCATTGTGTATTTTTAGCTTCTTTGTCAAAAATCAGGTATTCATAAGTTTGTGAATTAATTTTCAGCCCTTCGATTTCATATCATTGATCCACATGTCTGGTTTTTTTATGCCAATACCAAGCTGTTTTTTATTACTATGGAACCATTACTATAGTAAAGCTTGAATTCAGGAATGGATGACTCAAGAAGTTTCTTTATTGTACAGGATTGTTTTTTAACAAACCTAGGTTGCTTTTCCATATGAAGTTGAGTATTGTTGTTTTGCAGCCTGTGAAGTATTATATTTTGATTTTAATGAAACTTGTATTAAATTTATAGATTGCTTTTGGTAAGGTTGCCATTTTTACTATGTTTATCCTACCTAATGAAGAGCATGGAAGATCTTTCTATTTTCTGATATCTTAAATTTACTTTTTTCTCAATAAATTTTGTTCATGTTTATTATTGTTGTATTGATAAGAGCAATAATAGCAGCAATAACAGCAAGTCCCAGGGCTTAGACTCCTCAAAAAGTTTATACACTTTTCTGAGAACTGGACACCAAAGGAGTGGTGAGAATTCTTCCCCTCACCTCGAAGGCTGAATTAGACAGTCTACCTCAAATAGGTCTATCCTAAATGCCTAGATATGCAAATGCAAGGTAATCCACCAGGCCACTAGTCAACACCTCCACCCAACAGTTTGCTTTTGCTCATGAGTAGGAAGAAAAGAGGCACACTGCTCTAAATTGGAGCTGAGGGTCAGAATTTCACAAGGGAACAACATGATATAATACCCTGGGGTGTTCTGCTCTCTCTTCAGAAGAGGCCTTTCAAGTGACAGCAGGGGCAGGCTGCTCAGACAGCTGCTTGGTTCTGATGGCTGGGGCTTTGCAGAAGGGCCTTGTTGGAGTTTTTTTTTTTAATTTTATTTATTTATGTATTTTTACTAAATAAAGTCTTTTTTTATCCACGTATCCTCTTGTTCCAACTCCCTTTTCCTTCACGGCCCATCAACTTTCAGCCTCCCTCCCAGAAAGGGCAACAGGTTCCAAGGTAGATTAGCTCAGCATCCACTCCAGACAAGTTCAATGTCCTCATCCTAATATCAAGACTGGGTTAGGTGTACCTCTGGAGGGAATGGGTTCCAAGGTACCAGTCCAGTAAATTTCTCTCTTTAATGACTTAAAAGTCTTGTCAAACAAGTTTGTCACTTCTTTGGCTAGAGTTCTCCCAAGATATTTTGTTTGTGGCTACTTAAAAGAGTGATGCTTCCCTGATTGTGTTTTCATCCTATTTATTATTTGTATTTAGGAGGGTTATTTTTTTTTTGAGTAAATCTTGTATCCTGCCACATTGCTAAAGGTGTTTATCAGCTATAAGAGCTCCAAAGAATTTTTTGGGGTCAGTTATGTATACTATCATATCATCTGCACATAGCGAAAGCTTGATCTCTTCCTATCCACTTGATCTCCTATTGTAGTGTTATTGTTCTAGTTAGGACTTCCAGTTAAATTGAATAGGTAGAGAGAGTGGAAAAAAACTTATCTTATTTGTGATATTAGTGGGATGGATTTTAGTTTCTTTCCATTTGGTTGTAGTCTTACTTTATATTGCCATTATTATGTTTATGTATGGTTCTTATATCCCTGACCTCTCCAAGATCTTTATCATGATGGGGTGCTGGATTTTATCAATGGCTTTTTCAGCATTTAATTAGATGATCATGTGGTTTTTTTTTCTTTTAGCTTGTTTATATGGTAGATGACATTGACGGATATTTGTATGTTAAATCATCTCCGTATCTCTGAGATGAAATCTACTTGATCATGATGAATTTTTTTATGTGTTCTTGAATTCAGTTTGCCAGTATTTTATTGAGTAATTTTACATCATTGGAGACTGGTCTGTAATTCTCTTTTTTCTTGTGTGTTTGTATAGTTTGGAGTTAAGGGTGACTGTAGCCACATACAAAGAGTTTGGCAATGTTCCTTCTGTTTCTAATATGTAAACCATTTTAAGCAGTATTGGTGTTAGTTCTTCTCTGAAATTATGATAAAATATTTGCTGAAACCATCTAGCCCTGGGCATTTTTTAGTTGAGAGTCTTTTTTATTTTATTATAGTTATCTAATACATTTTTTCCCTATCTATCTCTGCCCCCTCCCTTTCCTCTTTCCAGTCCTTCCCAGTCCTCCCTCAGCCTTCCCTCACCCCATACCCCCATCCATTCCCCAAGGAAGGCAAGGAGTCCCAAGGTGGGTCAGTTTAGTTTGGCATATCCAGCTGAGGTAGTCCCTTATCCCAATATTAAGGCTGGGTTAGGTGTTCCTCTGTAAGGAATGGGCTCTGAGATGTCAGTTCACACAGCAAGAGGCTCCTACTGATCTACTGCAAGAGGCTCCACAAAGTGCCCATAATGTTTGACTGTCATCTAATTTTGGAGGGTTTAGTTCTTTTCCATCTAGGTTCCTTAGTAATTATTTCTGAGTCCCAATAGCTCTTGTCAGCCATTTCTGTGGCTTATCAAGGGTGGAAACGCAAATAAGATTACTACACATATATTTTCTTTGTGTTCAGCTTTCCCTCTGAATTTTTTTTTCCATCCCTGTATATCCTTATTGAAGGTCTCTTCCCCCTCCCACCACATCTGATCATTTTTCTTCTCTGCAACTCTTCCTAAATATAACACCAGTGGCACAGGCACTAAGACCAACAATCAATAAGTTGGATCTCCTGAAGCTGGGAAGCTTCTGCAAGGCCAAGGACACTGTCAATAGGACAAAACGCCAGCCTACAGAATGGGAAAAGATTTTCACCAACCCTACAAGTGACAGAGGAATGATCTCTAAGGTATATAAAGAGCTCAAGAATTTAGATCACAAAATCTTGAATAACCCTATCAAAAAATGGGGTTCAGATCTAAAAAGGGAATTTTCAGCAGAGGAACTACGAATGGCTGAAAGGCACCTGAAAAAGTGCTCTTCATCTTTAGCCATGAGAGAAATGCAAATCAAAACAACTTTGAGATACCACCTAACACCTGTTAGATTGGCTAAGATAAAAGGTACAGATGACAGCCTATGCTGGAGAGGATGCGGAGCAAGGGGAACACTCCTCCATTGTTGGTGGGATTGTAAGCTTGTCCAGCCACTTTGGAATACAATATGGAGGTTTCTCAGAAAATTGAGAATCAATC
>PVIH01017904.1:0-40269 GCA_004025045.1 Sigmodon hispidus | reverse complement strand
TCCCAATGATATTAATGGAACATGGCATAACAGCATGTAATAAGTGTAGTCATGCACCTTTATACTAATGCTCAACATGGCAACCCAGTAGGAGGAAAGAGATCTCATGTTCAGCCAAGATACAGAGACACCACTCGCATTGTTATGAGCCTAACAACAACCTCAAATAGCTAGACGATGATTGTGCACTCCCCAAATCACAGCCTTCAGGAGGCAGATGCAGACAGAGCTCTGTGAGTTCAAGGCTAGCCTGGTCTACATAGTGAATTTTAGAACAGATAGGGCTACACAGTGAAACTCTAAAACTGAAAAAAAAAAAGAAAAATAAAAGAACGCAGGGTAATCCACCACGGCATGTGTGCTTAGGGCATGGGACAGACCCACGGAGGCTCTGTGGTTGCTGCTTCAGTCTGTGAGTCCTCACAGTCCCTGCATAGTTGTGAGGTCATGTTCACCTGATGTCCTGAATGCCCTGGCTCCTGCATCCCCTTCTCCCTCCCTCTCTTCTGTGGTTCCCTGAGCTGTAGTGGATGGTACATGAGCTGATGCAGAGGAACAGAATGTCCCATGATTCATCTGTGCCCTGGGTTCCTGGCTTTGCTGTCACTGTCTGCCTTGGATTCTGTATGTGTCTCCCACTGTCTCCCATGTACTGTGCCAATCGGCTCAGGACCCCTGGCTCCTCACACACAGCATACACCAAGGCCTCCCTGAGCACCTGTATCATTTTAGTATCCTTCTAGAACAGGCTGTATTTCCTCACCTGAGAACACAAGCTCCAGGGGGTCACTGGGTTCTGACCACACCTGTGGTCTGTTCTTGTCAAAGCTGTAGCATTTGAATGTCCACCTTTGGCTGGAGGTCACAGGGCCCACAGGAAATTGGGCCTGGTACTGCTGAGTAAGGTTGTTATACTGTGAGTCCAGTGTCCAGGAGCGCCTCTGTGGCCCTTCCTTAATCAGAATGAACCTGTCATGTTGCTGCCTTGAGGCACACTGGAGGGTTAGCGTCCCTCCTTCCGTCACCACAGGGCTGGGCTGGGCTGACAGGCTGGGTTTACTGTAGGCTCCTAGGAGAGAAGGAGGAATCAGTTAAGTGTGTCAGGCCCCATTATCCTTCATGGCTGTGAGGGGGCGTTCCTGTGAGCAGACCTCTGTGTGTCCTCTCACCTGTTACCACCAGCTGCAGGGCGTCACTGTACTCTGACCATCCACCATCGGTCCAGTATCGACAGTAATATCGCCCTGCATGCTGCTGGCCTATTTCTGCAGTTGAGAATTCGGCCTTGTTCTTAGGATTCTGTGGAATCTCCGAGTGCCTTTCATATTGGCTTCCCTCTTTATAGAGTGTGTATTCTTTGGCTCTTGTGGTTCCTTCACATATGAAGGTCACTGCAGTCTGCTTGTAGACCACAGAGTCTGGCTGTACTCTCAGGATAGGCTTAAAGAAGGCCTCTGAAAGGAAATGAGCAGCTAGGTCTCAGGACAACCATCCTTAGATGGAGGCCCCAACCCTAGCCCTCCAGCCATTCCCAGGGTCAGCACACATGTGTTGTTTTCCATCCTCAGTGTCCAGACATGTCTCCAGGAATGATGATAAGTCAAGGCCAGAACAGCTGCTGACACTCACTTACCTGTGGGCACTGGGGTCCTGAGGAACAGAGTCAGTCCTGGAAGAGAGTTCTCTGTGAGAGGTTTGTCCCTGAAGCTTGAGCAGGTCCTATCCTCTGCAGAATCCTCTGAGTCCCTGGGGTTTCCTAATGGACCAGTGCTGGGGTGTGGGGCAGCATCTATCCCAGACCACAGTATCCCCTCCCCATCTCCACATCTCACCCAGACAGAGCAGGGCTGTGAAGGTGAAGGTCATGGCATCTCCTCTGGAGGCTGCAACTGTGCTCATGGGCAGATCTACAGAGACTGCCTGGAGGGACAGGAAACACAGGGTGTGGCCTCTGGAGGCAGGACACTCTCCATGATAGGGTTGTACTTCGCAGTCCCACCAGAAGGGGAACTGCCTTTCTCTAGCACCAGGCTCTGACTTCCCCAAGGCTGTGTAGGTAGTTGACACTACAGTCAATTCTTTGCTTCATCTGTACTCATCTGTCAGTTCCAATTGGAGCTGACAAGTTAGCAGTCATGTCTGTATATTACACATAAGAAATACAAATATATATATTTATGTATGGGGTTGTTCTTATCATTTTCACATTGTTCTGTGAAATACTCATATTCAAAGTGCTCAAAGGTTTCTCTGAAGGGCCTCACTGGGAACATCTGTGTGGAATAAAAGTTATAATCCTTTTCCTCATCATCTCAAGTGCTGAGTTACAAATGTGAATCTCTATTTCTGGCTGTTTGTTCTTTCTAGATGTGTGCACTTTCCATTATAACCTTAAATCACACTTATTTATTTATTTACACTTATTTCCTTAAATTACACTCATTTAGTCATAAATTACTCTTATTTTCTTCTTGATGTGCTTATATTCACATGTGCCTCCGCACACTAATGGTTGTCAGTGACAACTACAGAAAGCTGATTTCTCCTTCCATAATGTGGATCAGTGTCAGGGCTGGAGGTTGTCAGCAGATGGTCCATGTCAAAGGTCAATATTACATCATCACTTTCGTTTGTCCTTCTGCTTCAGGAAAAAAATATTCATTAGGTCCTGGGGATCCTGGATCATGCAGGGTCCCATCTCTTTTTGTCTTCCATGGGACACTGGTTGTTGAGGTGCTCACCCTTCTTCTTGAGACTGTTGGTTGCATAGGGGCATAGATGTGGCAGCATTGGTGGGTAGCAGTGCATGGTCTTGTCATAGTTGTGTTTCTGGAGACAGTGACAAAGGGAAGTTTTTTAATGCTGTCACACAGACTCAGCACCAGCTGAAGTGTGGGGCACTTTCTGGGCCTTGCTATTGGCCAGGGTGCAGCCACCTTCTGTCTGCTGGCTGCAAATCTAGCCACTGCCAGTCAGGGTCATGCCTTCCTTATCTTGGATTTAGGTCTTGTCATTCTCTATGGAGTCACTCACGGGGATGGACCTGAAGGGAGTGTGTTGTAATAGGCTTCTGGCTGGTCTTTCTGGCCTATCCTCATGGTTTTGACCCACAATCCCACAGAAACACATACAGTACCACAGGATCACACAGATGCTAGTATTATTTTTATGCTGATTGACCTAAGGCCCAGGCATATAATTTGCTAGCGCTTACTCTCAGTCTCATGCGGCTGGGTACCTTTTCTCAGAGCAGTATTTCAGCTTCTTTCCTCTGTGTCTGCTGTATCTCCTCATCGTGTCTGTGGTGGTTCTCTCTGATAGCTCTGCCTGGCATCTGTCTCTGCTCTGAGATTTTCCCGAGTTTTCCTAGCCTGGTAGCCCTGCCCACACTTCCTGTCTGCTTTAGGCCAATCAGCTTTTATTAAATCCATAGGTGGGACAAATATTTACATTACCAGCATAATTCCACTACAGGAATGGTCTTGCCCCTCATAACCTTTCCAAACCTGTATGTTGGTGTCTTTTAAGACATCTACTTGAAGAGAAAGAGAGCTCAGTGAAACCATTTTATTTCTCTTTTCTTTTGATGCCAAAGATTGGTGGCAGGAAAAACAGTGCTCTAAGAATATACTCCTCACCTGACCCACAGTCACTTTATTCTGTAATTTTAAATTTCTATTCTTACTTTAAATTTTTTCATCTGTTATCTTTTTTTGTGCTTATTGATTTAAATATTATTGTTGTTGATTTGAGCCAGGCACAGTTTGTGGTGCCCAGGCTGTGCTAGAGCTAGTTATGTAGATCAGGGTGAGTGAGAAATCACAGAAGGCCTCATGCTTCTGCTTCCCTAGTGTTTGGATTAAAGCTGTGGGTTATCACATCAGTTCATGGGTTGATTGTTAATTGTTTGAAATTGTCATATCAGTACGTATTGTGTTTGGGTGGAATCCACCGTCCCACCCCTCCCTTCTCTTCCCCCCTGTCTTGATGGTTCCCTCCTCACTGACTTTATTTTCTTTTTTCTGTTGTTGAAAATTCTCTGTTCTTTCTTACACACCTAACTTTCTGTTCTCTTTCTTCTCATGCAGCTCACTTTGTGCTTTATATTCTTGGGCATAGAACCAGGGCCACATCTATAAGAAAAGTGACTCTCTGTCTTCCATAGGCCCCAGATAGTAATAGATCTTCACCTCTGGGTAGGACTTTGTGTCCATTCCCCCATCGCCATGCTCAATTTGTTCTTTTTTGAGCTTACATGGGGCTTGTAGGTGTGATCATAACCATTGTGAGCTGTGATGTGAGATTCTTCATCAGTGTCTACAAAAAGTTTATTATCATCTATCACCTCTGGGTCTTAAAGACTTTCAATCTCTTCTTCAGTAATGATCAAATGCTAGGAATGTATCCCATGGGAAAAATTCTCAAAGTTCAGCATTAGGAGGTAGAGTTAAGAGCATTAAAATATTAAGGAAATTTTTACTATGCAATGAATTTGGCATCAGTCTGTGCTATCTGAAAGTGTGCTGAACATGATCAAATACATTTTTTTCATGTAATTGTTTTTAAAAAATAATGGAAAAAGATTTACTATAGTGCTCCCACATTGTGGATATGCCCCAAGTATCCCTTTCTAAGGCATATTCCTATTGCAGTCCCTGAGTCTTTTGCACCCCTGTGAGTTCTCAGGCCCAGATTGTCACATGGATATAGTGTCCCTTTTTTATTGATTACATAAGCAGCTGTTTTTCCTGAGCTGAGAATAAGTGATGGGGCAGCCTGTGACCCAGTGAGTGCTTCACTGAGTACTGTGAGATCATTCGCACCTCCTTCCCACAGGCATCATTGTCAGTGAGAAGAGGTGCTGCCCCCTCCTTGTTAAGTAGTGTGTGTTCCCACAGAGCACTGAAGCTGGCTTGTGTTCTGAAGGGTTAGGTCTTGGGCTTCTATCTGTCTTTTGTGATGGTTATGTTTTGTGTCTTCTATCAACTGTTTGAAGTATGAAAATCTTTTCCAAGTTCTTCCTTGGTTGTAGGAGGACTCTGAAAACAGATGTCTTGGTACTTGGGCTTTTGTCTCTTGTGGGAAGCATTAGATTATAGGTTTTGCTATGCTGAAGTTGACTTGCTACGGTGTAAATCGTATAACAATATAAGAGCCTTTTATGAAACAAGTTAGTCAGTCTGGATTCCCTGCCCTGCAGAGGCAATATTCCTCCTGGAATGGCCATAAATCCTCCATGGAAACTTGCAAAATCAAACAATGACCCTTGACATGGTGGGACACAGGACATTTATCAGTCCTCTCTGACACAGATCGATAGATGTAGAGTTCCAGCACTGGCATCATGTTTGCTGCAGGACATGAATTCTTGACGATTAGGGTCATGTCTCTTTCCAGTTCTTACCCCAGGGCCTCCATCTGTAACACTCCACATGCACCACAGTCACTGACTACATAGCCAGATGAATTTTGCTGGGTTAGTCCTTTAAACCTGTGTGTCCATCACAGATTTGCCCAGCTGACAATGATTGTTGTTGCTCTTAATGTGCAGCTCATGGCGAAATGTAGGAGAGTCTCTGTCTTGAATCATCTAAGTATTGGTCCGGATCTAAGTGGCTGGATCCCGAGTGTAAGCTGTGTTTATTTGCTACCTATGCAGCCATTCTGTATCTAGTGTTTGTTTGTTTTTGTTCTGGGCTGTGAGTTAGTTTCTATGTTTTTTGAAGTTGGCTCAGTTCTACTTTTTTCTTTTTCTTAATTTAAAAGTTTTTTTTTTCATTTTTGCATACCAACCACAGTTTCTCCCTTCCCTCCTTCACTCTCTTCCCAGTTTCTCTGCCCCACATACTGACATCAACTTCAGAGAAAGCAAATTCTTTCTCCCATGGGAGTCAACAAAGTCTGGCATATCAAGGTGAGGAGTGGTAAACCCTTTCCCCTTTTCAAGGCTGAGAAAAGGATTTCTTTATAGGATATGGTTCAAAAAGCCATTTCATGCACTAGGGATAAATCTCGGTCCCATTGTAAGAGGCTCCAACAACTACTCAAGCCACACAAGTGTCACCACACTCAGAGGTCCTAGTCTGGACTCATGCAGGTTTCCCAGCTGCAAATCTATAGTCAGTGAGCTTCCAGGACATTGGTCAGCTGTCTCTGTGGGTTTTCCCATAATGATCTTTTTCTCTTCAATATTTTTCCTTTACAGATCATTTGATGTTCTATATCTCTTCTCCTACTCCTACCCCACACCCACCACCTTCTTCTTACCCTTCCTCAAAGGGATTAAAGCCTTCCTTGATTAGCCAACACAACTAGCATACCAATTTGTTGCAGGTCCAGCACCTTTTTCCTGTATCAAGGCTGAGTAAGGCATCTCCATATAGGTGTGGACTCTAAAAAGCAAGTTTATGTACCCAGAATAATTCCTTGTACCATTACCAGGAGTCTCACAAACAGATTGATCTGCACGACTGTCTCCATCACTCAGATGGTCTAGTTTGGTCCCATGCAGGCTCTCCTGCTGTCAGTTTAAACTCTGTGAGCTCACATTAGTTAGAGTCAGCCTTCTCTGTGGGTTTCTTTATTGTTGTCTTGATTCCCTGCTCGGTCTTCTTCCATCTTCCCTCTCTTTAATTGAATTCCAGTTGTTCAGCCAAGTGTGTGACTGTGGGTGTCCCCATGTACTTCCATCAGTCATGGGAAGTAGGTTCTATGACAATGAGGGTAGTCATCAATGTGACTGAAGCTGAAAGCTAGTTCAGGCACCATGTCCAGCATAGCTAGGAATCTTATATGGGGCTATACTTGTGGGTTCCTGTAGATTTCCCTTGCTCCAGGATCACTACGTCAAGATATCTCTTTTATTGCTTACCATCACAGGTCACTCCCAAGCTCTGCCATCTTGAACCTAGATTTCCTATCCTCTACCTTCTCCTCTTATTTCCCACCCCAATTTCCCCAGGAAAACACCACCATTTTCTCTTACTGAGGCAATTTAGTGTTCTTTTCTCTGTCTAGCTTTTCTGCAATTGTGTTATGTAGACTGATCATTTTTGCTTTATCTCTTGTA
The DNA here is from genome assembly GCA_004025045.1 of Sigmodon hispidus. Taxonomy (NCBI): domain Eukaryota; kingdom Metazoa; phylum Chordata; class Mammalia; order Rodentia; family Cricetidae; genus Sigmodon; species Sigmodon hispidus. The sequence continues at coordinate 33,200 of PVIH01017904.1, read as the reverse complement.
TCCCAAAATCTTTAGCTTAAGGTCATTTAGGTTTTTGTCCAGGTTCTGGCTTTTCAAAATAATGCTACTATAATAGCTGATTAAGTTTCCTTTTATTGTGGTTGATCACCTTTTAGGGAAATGCTCAAGAGTGCTGTTGCTGAATTCTGACGTAGGCTGATTCCCATATTTTTGAGAAAATGCCATTGTGATTTTTAGAGTTGCTTTACAAGTTACATTTTCACCGGTAGTGGAGGATTGTTCCCCTTTCTCCAATTCCCCTCCAACATATGCCATTGTCAGTGCTTTTGATCTTAGCCATTCTGACATGTGTAGAATGGTATCACAGAGTCATTTTGATTTGCATTTTTCAGGTGGCTAAGGATGTTGAACACTTCTTTAAATATATTTTGGACATTTGAGATTTGTGTGTTTAGATTTTACACCATTTTTTAAAAAACAGTTTTATTTATTTACCTTGATGTTTGCCTGGAACTTGGAACTGGAACTACAGACAGTTGTGAGCTGCCATGTGGGCTCTGGGAATTGAACTCAGGTCCTCTGGAAGAGTAGTCAGTGCTCTCAACCACTGAGCCATCTCTCCAGCCCCAAGATCTTACACCATTTTTAATTGAATCATTTGATGTTGTGATGTCTTGTTTCTTGAGTTCTTTATATATTTTATAGAATAGCACTCTGTCAGAAGTGGGGTTGGTGAGGACCATTTCCCATTCTGAAGGCTGCTCTTTTGTCTTATTGATTGTGCCTTTGTCTCCCAGAAGCTTTTCAGTTTTCCGGAGGTCACATTTATCAATTTTTGCTCTCAGTGTCTGTGCTATTGGTGTTATATCTACAAAGTGTTGTTCAAAACTACTTCCCACTTTGTCTTCTATCAGATTCAGAGTAACTGAATTATGTTGAAGTCTTTAATCTATTTTGATGTGTGTTTTGTGGAGGGTAATGAATATGAATGTATTTATCTTCTTCTCAGTGTTGACATTCAGTTATGCCAGAATAATTTGTTGAAGTTGTTTTGGCTTCTTTGTCAAAAATCAGGTGTTCTTAGGTGTGTGGATAATTATCATTATCTTCTATTTCATTCCACTGGTTGGCTTTCATGCCAGTACCAAGCTGTTTTTTATTACTATATCTTGCTAGTATAACTTGATGGTTATAATGGTGATGCCTCTGGATTTTCCTTTATTGTTTAGGATTGTCTTAGCAATCCTGAGCTTTTGTTTTTTTCATATGAAATTGAGTATTGTTCTTTCAAGGTCTGTGAAGAATTGTGTTTGGATTTTGATGGGGATTGCATTGAATCAGTAGATTGTTTTTGGTAAGATTGTGATTTTTACTATGTTGATTCTACCTAAAAACATGGAAGATCTTTTCATTTTTTAGTATCTTCTTTAATTTGTTTCTTCAAAGGCTTGATGTTCTCATTATACAGATGTTTCACATTTTTAGTTAGAATTACCATAAGATTTTATGTTATTTTTCCTATTTTTTTCTTATTAAATTTACTTATTTATTTTTTAAGGATTAAACACAATTGGCACATTCTTAACCAAATTAAACAAAAAGGAAGACCTACTTCAATAAAACTAGAAATTGAAGGCAAACATGATAACAGATATGAATGAAATTTCAGCAAATCATAAGGACATACATTATAACTTTGTTTCACTAAATTGAAGATTCTGAAAAAACTGGTGAGTTTTAGATATCAAAGTTAAACCTAAATTCAATGAATGATTCTATCAAATGAATACTTTGGAACCTTGAAATACTTGAAATACTAATAAAATACTCCATACTAAAAATAAGAAACAGCAATAACAGAAACAAACACAAGAAAATATGGACTTACTACAGAATTCTACTATTTAAGTTACATATCAAATAATTTCCTAAAACTTAAAAGAATAAACAAAGCGCCCATCGGTTTCGGTTACACTTCCGGGACCGGGTGCTGTCTGCAGAATAAGTCCTAGGACACTCTGTAGCAGGTGCAGGTAAAGTCTGCCTGCCACAATACCCACAGGTGCTGCTGAGGGAATTTGCACGGTTACCCACCTCGACCTCCAACTGAGCGAACAGATAACTTCTGGGCCCTCTAAAGGACAGACTCAGACCCTGCCCAGAGAGGTGACAGGAGGCGCACAAGCCTGAGTGACACAACTGACCAGGACCCATCTAATCGTAAACCACTGAAGAGATGGGCAAATGTCAGTGCAAAAAATTACATAATAACAAAAAGAACAACAATGTAACTCCAGAAGAGAGTGACGATCTTACAAATACAAGACCTGAACTGAGCAATGAAGAGGAAACAGAAGGAAGCAACAACAAAAATTTCTCTTTGATGATCATCGAAGCTCTCAGAGAAGATATGAAAAATAGCCTTAAAGAAATAGAAGAAAATACAAACAAAAAATTGGAAGAGATGAACAAATCTATGAAAGAAACATGCCAGGAACTAAAAGCTGAAATGGAAGCAATAAAAAAGGCACAAAATGAGGCAAAGATGGAAATAGAAAATCTGAAGAAAAAACTGGAACCACAGATACAAACATAACAAACAGAGTTCAAGAGATGGAAGATAGAATCTCTGAAGTGGAAGACTCAGTAGCTCAAATAGATATATCAGTGAAAGAAAATAGTAAAACTAAAAAAGCCATAACTCAAAATGTTCAGGAAATCTGGGACACCAAGAAAAGACCTAATTTGAGAATAATAGGAATAGAAGAAGGAGAAGAATACCAGCTCAAATGCACAGATAATGTTTTCAATAAAATCATAGAAGAAAACTTCCCTAACCTGAAGAAGGAAATGCCTATAAAGATACAAGAAGCTTACAGAACACCAAATAGATATGACCCCAAAAAAGTCAGCATGCCACATTATAATCAAGCCACAAAACATACAGAACAAAGAAAAATTTTAAGAGCTGCAAAAGAAAAGGGCCAACTCACATATAAAGGCAGACCCATCAGAATAATGCCTGACTATTCAATGGAAACAATGAAAGCTAGAAGGGCTTGGACAGAAGTTATACAGACACTAAAACAGCATGGCTGCCAAACTAGAATACTATACCCTGCAAAATTATCAATCACTATAGATGAAGTAAACAAGGTGTTTCAGGACAAAGTCAGACTTAAAGAATATCTATCTACCAATCCAGAACTACAGAGAGTATTAGAGGGAGAACTCCAACCTAAGGACCCCAGATACACCCACGAAATCACAAACAATCAATAATTACACAGAAGAATACCCTAGAGAAAGGAAATACAAACAAGTTACCACCAAAAATGGCAGGAAATATCAATCGATGGTCACTAATTTTCCTTAATATCAATGGTCTCAACTCTCCTATAATACGTCACACACTAACAAGATGGATACAACAACAGAAGCCATCCTTCTGTTGCCTACAAGAAACACACCTCAACCACAAAGACAGACACAGGCTTAGAATAAAGGGTTGGGAAAAGATTTTCCAGTCAAATGGTCCTAAGAAACAAGCAGGTGTTGCAATCCTAATATCTAACAAAGTAGATTTTAAGCTAAAAGCAATTAAAAGGGATCAAGATGGTCACTATTTATTCATCACAGGAAAAATTGGTCAAGAGGAGATTTCAATCTTGAATATTTATGCCCCTAATATAAGGGCACCTACTTATGTAAAAGAAACACTGCTAAAGCTCGAATCCCACATCAATTCTTACACCCTAATAGTGGGAGACTTCAATACCCCACTTTGAACCCTGGATAGATTAACCAGACAGAGCCTCAACAGAGAAACAAGGAGTCTAAAAGAGGTTATGATGCAAATGGATTTAATAGATATCTACAGAAGCTTCCACCCAAAGGCAAAGGAATATCCATATTTCCCAGCTTCTCATGGAACTATCTCCAAAATTGACCAAATAATTGGTCATAAAGCAAATATCAACAGATACAAAAAAAATAAAAATAATCCCTTGTAACATATCGGACCACCAGGGCCTAAAGTTAGAGTTCAACAACATCAAAACCCAAAGAAAGCCTACCAACTCATGGAAACTAAACATCACTCAGCTTTTGAACCATCTGTGGGTCAAGGAAGAAATTAAGAAAGAAATCAAAATCTTCCTAGAATTCAATGAAAATGAATCTACAACGTATCCAAACTTGTGGGACACAATGAAAGCAGTCTTAAGAGGAAAATTCATAGCGCTAGATGCCTATATGAAAAACCTAGAGAAATCCCACACTAGAGACTTAACAGCTCAGCTGAAAGCCTTAGAACAATTAGAAGCGAACTCACTTAGAAGGAGTAGATGGCAGGAAATAATCAAACTTAGAGCTGAAATCAATACAATAGAAACAAAAAGAACAATACAAAGAATCAACAAACCTAAGAGTTGGTTCTTTGAGAAAGTTAACAAGATAGATAAGCCCTTAGCCAAACTAATCAAAAAACAGAGAGAGATTGTTCAAATCAACAAAATCAGAAATGAAAAGGGGGACATAACAACAGAACCGCAGGAAATACAGAGAATTATCAGATCATATTTTGAAAATCTGTATTCCACAAAAATGGAAAACCTAGAAGAAATGGACAGCTTCCTGGACAGGTACCATCTACCAAAATTAAATGAAGATCAGACTAATTACCTAAACAGGCCTATAACCCTTAAGGAAATTGAAGCTGCCATTAAAAACCTCCCCAAAAATAAAAGCCCTGGTCCAGATGGCTTCAGTGCCGAATTCTACCAGACATTCAAAGAAGAATTACTACCATTACTCCTCAAACTATTTCACACAGTAGAAACTGAAGGAATATTGCCAAATTCCTTTTATGAGGCCACAATTACCCTAATACCCAGGTCACTCAAAGACACAACAAAGAAGGAGAATTATAGACCAATTTCCCTCATGAATATTGATGCGAAAACTCTCAACAAAATTTTGGCAAACCATATACAACAATGTATAAAAGATATCATCCACCATGACCCAGTAGGCTTCATCCCAGAAATGCAGGGCTGGTTTAACATACGAAAAACTGTAAATGTTATGCATCATAAAAACAAACTATAGGAACAAAACCACATGATCATATCCTTTGATGAGGAAAAAGCCTTTGACAAAATCCAACACGACTTTATGATTAAAGCCCTGGAGAGATCAGGAATATAAGCAGAATACCTAAATATAATAAAGGCGATTTACAAGAAGTTGACAGCCAGTATCAAACTTAATGGAGAAAAACTCAAAGCAATCCCACTAAAGTCAGGAACTAGACAAGGATGTCCTCTCTCCTCTTATCTATTCAATATAATTCTCCAAGTTTTAGCTAAAGCAATAAGGGAACGAAAAGAGATTAAGGGGATATAAATTGGAAAAGAAGAAGTGAAGCTATCTCTATTTGCAGATGATATGATTGTATACATAAGTGACCCACAAAATTCTTCCAAGGAACTGCTAGAGCTGATAAACACCTTCAGCAATGTAGTTAACCCTAACCCTAACCCTAATCCTAACCCTAACCCAATCAAAAAATAGGGTACATAACTAAAAAGGGAATTCTCAGCAGAGGAACTATGAATGGCTGAAAGGCACCTGAAAAAGTGCTCATCATCTTTAGCCATCAGAGAAATGCAAATCAAAACAACTTTAAGATACCACCTAACACCTGAGCGAGGTATTACAAACCCAGAAAGATAAGCAGGGGATGTATTCACTCATTATTGGACTCTAAACAAAAAGCCAAAAAGCAAAGAATGTCCAAGCTGCAAAACTCAAACCTAAATACCTTGGGATCTGAAACACCTTGGACAGGCACCTTGTATCCCATTCCCTTCAGAGGAACACCTGACCCAGTCTTGATGTTGGTTCGAGGAAAGTGGATCTGCCAGGAGTGGATGCTGAACTAAGCCATGCTGAGACCTTAGGACCTCCTGCTCTAGCTGAGGAAGATATAGAGAGATGTGGAGAATAGAGAGTGACTGGAAGGGGTTGGAGGGGAAGGGAGCTTGAACAAGGATATACACGGATAAAAAATATGACTTTATTCATAATGAAAAATAAAACAATGTAATAATATACACCAAATAATAAATATATATGTAAATTTTAAAAAAGAAAAAAGAAATACTATGATTAATATCATGGTTTCACTGGCTTTGTAACTTTTAACATCTTTGTTTATTTTTTTTTTTGCCTTCTTTATTTATTTTGTATTTATCAAGAAAAACAGTAAAATGAATTTAAAATGCTGATAAGTTAACAATAACTATGAAGAAGATGGAAATGATAAGTATGACTTTTCAAGGGTGATAATGCAATTAAGATTAGTATACATATATTTACTTTGTGTTCAGCTTTCCCTCTGAATTTTTTCTTTTTCATCCCTGTATATCCTTATTCAAGGTCCCTTCCCCCTTCTGCCACATCAGATCATTTTTTCTTCTCCACAACTCCCCATCCCCTTCCTGGGCAGGGAGCAGAAAGTCCTATGGTCCCACTGACCCAATAATGCTTAGATCAGTCTCCACTCCTGGCAAATCCAGTTTTGTGCCCCCTCCCTCAAGAGTGAGTCAGGTGTTCCTATAGTTGGAGTGGGATCTGAAGGGTCAGTCCAGGGTGTTTCTGATCCCAAGCTGTTCAGTGGTTGTGATTTGCCGCTTGGGCATGCTTGGTCTTTTCTTGTTTGTTTGTTTAGAGACCACTAATGAGTGAGTACATCCCCTGCTTATCTTTCTGAGTTTGTGATACCTCACTCAGGATGATATTCTCCAAATCCATCCATTTGCCTGTGAATTTTAGGATATCGTTTTTTCTTACTGCTGAGTAGTACTCCATTGTGTAGATGTACCACAGTTTGTTAATCCATTCTCCAGTTGAGGGACATCTAGGTTGTTTCCAGGTTCTTGCTATTACAAATAATGCTGCTATGAACATAGTTGAGCTAATACCTTCGGAGTGTGACTGTGCATCTTTAGGGCATACATCCAGAAGTGGTATTGCTGGGTCTTGGGGAGATTGATTCTCAATTTTTTGAGAAACCTGCATACTGCATTCCAAAGTGGCTCAACAAGCTTACACTCCCAACAATGGAGGAGTGTTCCCCTTGCTCTGCACCCTCTCCAGCATAGGCTGTAATCTATGTCTTTTATCTTAGCCAATGTGACAGATGTCAGGTGGTATCTCAAAGTTTTTTAGATTTGCATTTCTCTGATGGCTAAAGATGATGAGCACTTTTTCAAGTGCCTTTCAGCCATTGTAATTCTTCTGCTGAGAATTCCCTTTTTAGTTCCAAACTCCATTTTTTTATTGGGTTATTCAAGGTTTTGGGCTCTAGATTTTTGAGTTCTTTATATATTTTAGAGATCAGTCCTCTATCACTTGTAGGGTTGATGAAAATCTATTCCCATTCTGTGGGCTGTCGTTTAGTCCTATTGACAGTGCCCTTAGCTTTACAGAAGCTTCACAGCTTCAGGAGATCCCACTTATTGATTGTTGATATTAATGTCTGTGCCACTGGTGTTATATTTAGGAAGTGGTCACCTATGCCAATTTGCAGAAGTGTATTTTCCACTTTCATTACTATCAAGTTGAACATCACTGGCTTTATGTTGAGGTATTTGATCCACTAGAATTTGAGTTTTGTGCAGTGTGACAGGCTTGGATCTATTTGCATTTTTTACACATTACCCTCCAGCTATGCCAACACCATTTGTTAAAGATACTATCTTTTTTCCATTGAATATTTTCAGCCTCTTTGTCAAAGATCAGGTGTTCAAAGGTTTTTGGGTTAGTGCCTTCATCCTCAATTCTATTCCATTGATCCACAATTCTGTTTTTATGCCAGTACCAAGCTGTTTTTATTACTGTAGCTTTGTAGTACAATTTGAAGTCAGGGATGGTGATGCCTCCTGAGGTTCTTTTTTTGAGCAAAATTGTTTTGGCAATCCTGGCTTTCCTGTTATTCCAAATGAAGTTGAGTATTGTTCTTGCAAGATCCAAAAAATATTGTGTTGGGATTTTGATGGGCAGTGCATTGAATCTGTAGATTGCTTTTCAAAGAACTGCCATTTTTACTGTGTTGATCCTATCTATCCAGGACATGGGAGAGCTTTTCATTCTGATAGCCTCTTCAATTTTTTTCTTCAGTGATTTAAAATTTTTGTCAAATAGATGTTTCTTCTTTTGTTATAGTTACTCCAAGGTATTTTATGCTACTTGCAGCTATTATATGGGTGATGTTTCCCTTATTTCTTTTTCAGCCTTTTTATCTTTAGTATATAGAATGGCTACTGATTTCTTTGAGTTAATCTTGTAAGCTGCTATGTTGCTGAAGGTGTTTATCAGCCATGGAAGTTCCCTTGAAGAATTTTGTGTGTCACTTATGAATAAGATCATATCATCTGCAAATAGAGATAGTTTCACTTCTTCTTTTCCAATTTGTATCCCCTTAATGCTTTGGCTAAAATTTTGAGAACTATAGTGAATATATAAGGGGAGAGAGGACATCCTTGTCTAGTTCCTGATTTTAGTGGGATTGCTTTGAGTTTTTTTTCCATTAACATTGATGTTGGCTGTCGGCTTCTTGTAAATCGCCTTTATTATATTTAGGTATTCTCCCTGTATTCCTGATCTCTCCAGGGCTTTTTGGACTGCAGGTCATTAAGGACTGCTAGATTCTTTCAAAGGTTATTTCAGCATCTAAGGATATGATCATGTGGTTTTGTTCCTTTAGTTTGTTTTAATGATGGATAAAGTTTAAGGTTTTTCATATGTTAAAATAACCCTGCATTTCTCAGTTGAAGCCTACTTGGTCATGGTGGATGATTTGTTTATATGTATTGTTGTATACAGTTTGCCAAAATTTTGTTGAGAATTTTAGCATCAATATTCATGAAGGAAATTCGTCTGTAATTCTCCTTTTTGTTGTGTCTTTGAGTGGCTTAGGTATTAGGGTGATTGTGGCTTCATAAAAGGAATTTGGCAATATTCTTTCAGTTTCTACTGTGTGAAATAGTTTGAGGAGTAATGGTATTAATTCTTCTATGAATGTCCGGTAGAATTCTGCACTGAAACCATCTGGACCTGGACTTTTTTTTCCTTGGGAGGCTTTAAAGACATCTTCAACTTCCTTAAGGATTATAGTCATGTTTAGGTAATTAATGTGTTCTTCATTTAATTTTGTTAAATGGTACCTGTCCAAAACGCTGTCCATTTTTTCTAGGTTTTCAATTTTTGTGGAATATAGATTTTCAAAGTATGACCTGATAAATCTATGGATTTCATTGGGGTCTCTTGTTATGTCCACCTTTCCTTTTTGATTTGTACTCTCTCTCTGCTTTTTGATTAGTTTGTATAAGAGCTTATCTATCCTGTTGACTTTCTCAAACAACCAACTTTTTGTTTCATTGATACTTTGTATTGTTCTATTTTTTTTATTTCTATTGATTTCAGCTCTAAGTTTGATTATTTTCTGCCGTCTACTCCTTCTAGGTGAGTTTGCTTCTAATTGTTCTAAGGCTTTCAGCTGAGCTGTTAGTCCTCTAGTGTGGGATTTCTCTAGGTTTTTCATATAGGCGTCTAGTGCTATGAATTTTCCTCTTAAAACTGCTTTCATTGTGTCCCACAAGTTTGGGTACATTGTGCATTCATTTTCATTAAATTTTAGGAAGACTTTGATTTCTTTCTTAATTTATCCCTTGACCCAGTGGTGGTTCAACTGAGTGATGTTTTTTTCTATGAGTTAGTAGGATTTTTGTGATGTTGTTGGAACTTTAGGCCTTGGTGGTCTGATATGATACAAAGGATTATTTTCAATTTTTTTGTATGTGTTGATATTTACTTCATGACTAACTATGTGGTCAATTTTGGAGAAAGTTCCTTGAGGAGCTGAGAAATATGTATATTCCTTTGCATTTGGGTGGAAGCTTCTGTAAATATCTATTAAATCCTTTTGCTTCATAACTTCTGTTAGACTCCTAATTTCTATCTTGATTCTCTGTCTGGTTGACCTATCCAGGGGTGAAAGTGGGGTATTGAAATCTCCCACTATTAGGTTCTAATAGTTATTGTTGGATTTGAGCTTTAGTAGTGTTTCTTTTACATAGATAGGAGTCATTTTATTAGGGTCATACATATTCAGGATTGAAATCTCATCTTTACCTGTTTTTTCTGAGATGAATGAGTAATGTCCATCGTGATCTCTTTTAACTCATTTTAGTTTGAATTCTACTTTGTTTGATATTAGGATGGCAACCCTAGCTTGTTTCCTAGGGCCATTTGATTGGGAATTTTTTTTCAACCCTTTACTCTGATCCTGTGTCTGTGTTTAAGGTTGAGGTTTGTTTCTTGTATGCAGAAGTGGGATGGCTTCTGTTTTTGTATCCATCGTGTTAGTGTGTGTCTTTTCCTAGGTGAATTAAGTCCATTGATATTAACGGATATCAGTGATCATTGATTGATATTTCCTTTATTTTTCATGGTGGCTTGTATGTATTTCTTTTCTCTGGGTTTTTCTTCTGTGAGGTTATTGATTGTTTGTGTTTTCATGGGTGTACCTGGGATTCTTAGGTTGGAGATTTCCCACTAATGCTTTTTGAAGGGTTTGATTTGTAGATAGGTATTTTTTAAATCTGACATTGTCATGAAATAACTTGTTTACTCCATCTATGGTGATTGATGATTTTGCTGGGTACAGTAATTTAGGTTGGCAGCCTTGCTCTTTTAGTGTCTGTATAACTTCTGATCAAGACCTTCTTGCTTTCATTGTTTCCATTGAATAGTCAGGTGTCATCCTAATAGGTCTGCCTTTATAGGTAAGTTGGCCCTTTTGTCTTGCAGCCTTCTTTGAAGGCTTCAATGATATTCATAAAGGTGTTTTTGGTGTTGCTTTCTTCTGCTTCCTCCTCATCGCTCTGTTCAGATCTTGTAGTTGTAGAACTATCACTTTCTTCTGGAGTTGCCTTGTTGTTCTTTATATTATTATATGTATTTTTGTCCTGGCATCTGCGTATGGCTTCAGTGGTTCACAATTAGGTGGCTCCTAGTCAGTTGTTGCAAGAGGGCTTGTGTGTCTCCTCTCTCCTCTGATCAAGGAGTCTGCTCAGTCTCTGACTCTGCTCTGTGCAGGGTTCTGAATTTCAAGTCCTCAGTCCTTCTCTAATGATGCAGTTTGCCCTGGAGTTGGGCCTGGCAGTGCAATGTCTCCTCTTTTAGGTACAGCTGGAGGAGCCCCTCACAGCCAAACCCTAGTTCTGTCTGCTAAGGAGTGTCCGGGGTCAAGCACCACAGATCGATCCTAATCCCAGAACACTGTAAACTTTTTTATAACCACAGGGAGGGGGGAAAAAAGAGATGTGACTTTAAAAGTAAGAAAAAAGTTTTCTACTAGAAAATCTTGTGGTGGACGCCTGGAGAGGTCAGAGGAGCTTTTGATCTCTCAGAGGACCCAGGATCAATTTTGCATCCATAAATTTATAAACACCCATATTTTCAGTTCTGAGAGATATGATGCTGTCTTCTGCACATATATACAAACATATAAAACACTCACACATAAAATAATATGAATAAATCTAATTCTATGTATTTATTATGGCTTCCAGTTTACCATTTTTTTTTGTGTGTGAAATATTTGAGTATTCAAAACCATGCATCTCTGATTCTTGTGCCTACTTTTTGACTCTTTTTCTTCTGTTGTTTTGTTCAACCAACTTTGATGTGAAAGTTCTTTTATTCTTATCATATTTTATTTTGTTAAATATTATATAGCTTTTCTGAATACTTTCCCTTTTAATTAAATGTAGAAAGAAAGTGGATCTTAATTGAAGGAGAAGTAGGGAAATAAAAGTAGAAAAAAGTGAGGAAAGGGAAATTTTTTTTGTTATGAATAAATTCATTTTTATCCATGTATCCCCTTTTTCAAAATCAATTCCCCCTCCCACCTATCCCAGTCACTGTCTCTTCTCCACATTACTTTATCTCTTTCCCAGCAAGGGCAGGAGGTCCAAAGGTCCTAAAGTGGCTTAGTTTAGCATCCACTCCAGGCAGATCTGCTTTCCTCACCCCAACATCAAGACTGAGACAGGTGTTTCTCTAGAGGGAATGGGCTCCAAGGTGTGGTCCAAGGTGTTTCCGTTGTTGTGGTTTGAAGCTTGGACATGCTTTTCTTCTTGTATAAGGTCCACTAAAGTGTGAGCATATCCCATGCATATCTTTCTGGGTTAGTGATACCTTGCTCAGGAGGATATTCTTTAAATCCTCCATTTAGCTGCAAAGTTTAGGATATTATTTTTTTTCTTACTACTGAGTAGTAGTCTATTGTTTAGATGGACCACAGTTTGTTAATCCATTCTTCAGTTGAGGTGCATCTAGATTGTTTCCACATTCTTAATATTTCAAATAATGCTGCTCTGAACATAGTTGAGCTAATGCCTTTGGAGTGGGAATGTGCATCTTTAGAGTATAAGCGCAATAGTGGTATTGCGAGATCCTTGGGGATATTGATTACCAGTTTTCTGAGAAACTGCCATGCTTCTAGAGTGGCTGAATAAGATTGCACCCTCATCAAAAATGGAAGATTGTTTACCTCATTGTGCAACCTCTCCAGCCTAGGCTGTCATCTGTGTCTTTTATCTTAGCCAATCTGACAGATGTATGATGGCATCTCAAAGTTGTTTTGGTTTGCATTTCTGTGATGGATAAAGGTGTTGAGCACTTTTTCAAGCGAGGGAAATGGAAATGTTAACTAGGATATTGCTATGTGAAATCAATCTACTTTCAATCAAAGGTTGTTGTATTAAATTTTCATTCTGGATCTGTTTCACATACTTTCCCCGTAATTCCTTTAGATTGAATGAATGTCTTCTTTATGTTTTTCTGGACTCTTCCTTCTTATCCTGCATGATGTCTTATCCTTGGTAAATGCAGGATGAGGATCTATTCACCTTGGCAACATGTTCATCCCTGACAGTTGAAAACTTGTGTACTCTCATGGAAAATGGAACCAATGAGTGGACAGAATCTGCCATCAGAATACTGTGATCTGTAGGAAGCTATGGTTTCCTGGGGAGGGCTTAGCTCTGCTGACTGTGCATATCAGAATGAGCTTCTATGATACTGTAGGAAGAAGAACCCTTAGAAAGGATTCAGCCTGCAGGAAGGTAGGGGCCAGAGTACAATGATAGAAGAGGAGCTGCAGTGTGTATGGTGATGGATGTGGTATGGACAGAGGTGTGAAGTGCTGGAGAATGTGGACAGACCCAGACAGTAGACAGTTGTGTGAGTCTTCACTATTTTTGGCTGTGCAATGTTCCAGGGACAGGGACAGAAACAGCTCAAGTTCTGAGTGTATGAGGTTAGTATCAGGATGAGAATAAAAGGATGAAACATCTGAATAAAGCTTTTCTCACTTTAGATTGATTGGAGCACCAAATGTGGCCATCACAGATAGTGACAGAGAAATATAGGAACAGTTACGCAAGCCCTGGGTGACTCACTGGCTAAGGGGACTTCCCTCCTATTCTGAGCTTGTGGTTAGTAACTAGCAATTTCTTATTCCTGTAACTTCTTTATTTCTCAAAAAAAGACTTTTCTACTCCCTTTTCTGCATTCAGATTTCCTCACTGTGTTTTTCTCTGTTCTTTTCCATTTAGACCAGATTTTTTTGATACAACACTGCAGACCCTTTCTCAATGCCTTTAGTACTATGCCCAGGAGATTGAATTATCTGGCTGCTATGTAAGGGGCAAGAATGTAATTTGCCAACTTTGAAACTGTAGCTGGAAATAATCTCCCTCTTCTTTCCCAGTTCCAATGAGGGCAATGGCCTCTCTTTCAGAGTTAGGGTGAGAGTGAACCAATCTTTTGTCATTGGAGGTTTTATTCATAGATTGTTGGGAGCTGCCGCACCTTAAAGATGGCGCTGGCTCCTGTTCCCCGCCTTCCTGATGGCGAATGCTTCTAGTAATAATTAATTCCATCCATGAGATGTGCTGAATTGACTAGCTTGCTTCCGTGTGCGTGGCCCTATGGTGAAGGCCCACGCGGCATTAGCTGAGTGAAGGACTTGAGCTTAAAACTGGCTGGACAGGTTGGGAGAGCAGGAAAAACTACTACTACTGCAAGGGGCTACTACTGCAAGAAGTATCTGTAACAATAAAGGAACTGGTCAATTACCACAGAAGAATCCTGGTGCTGTGTCTTTTCCTGCTGGATGGGACGGGGCACGGTGCAATAGATGCTTATTTCTCAGGGTATGAATTGGTGTGGGAGAGTACATTGGTTTGTTTTTGTCACATTGAATAGATTTAAGTCATTTTAGAACTAGGGAATCTCAACCGAGACAGTCTTTTGTTTGGATGAGCCTGTAGTCAAGTCTGTGGGGAATTTTCTTGATTAGTGATGCTAAGAGACATCAGAACTGGCTGATACCTCTCCCAGAGAATAATACATGGAAGTGATGATTGAGTCCCATGACATAGTCACTTCTATTTCCCTATCTTGTAGTTGGTTGACTTAGGTATAGAAGGAGGGTCTGTAACTTAACAGATCCTGGGTATCTCTGCTGGATCCATCAAGCCTTTACTTTTTTGGTTCACATAGGTTTTGCTCATTTCTCCTCCTATGGCTTTATGCAATCTGAAATTTTATGAAGTTTTGGTGATGGTTTTAGTTACAAAACCATTTGTTCTCTGAGGCAGAGACAATAGATTCTGTTCATGCTTCTGTCATCAACCTGTTATCTTTACAATTTTTATGACTTCTTATGAGCTGGTGTTGTTTACAGAGTGGAAAAGACCAGTGTTATGTGGATACCAGATAATCTACCATTGCCTTTAAATGTAGTCACTATCAGAGCAACAATTTCTGAAATTTACTCTAATCATCATGGAACCTAACCAGGACATATCTGCTCTCACCATGGGTCTATAAACTCAGATGCAAGTATATAGGGCCAGGTAATTTTTTTTTTTGAGAACTCAGTGAAGTAATATATTGTGTACAAGTATAATTCCCTAAATTGTGTTCAGTTTCTTATTGTGGTGGTACATATTTTTAAATCCATCATTTTGGAGTAGAATGGAATGTGCATTTCTGTGAATTTAAGATCAACTAGGCCAGTTAGGGCTCTGTAGAGAGACCTTGTCTAAAAACAAAACAACAAAATATCTGCTAAGGCAGAGGGAGAAATTGATCACAGCCTCCCAATAAATTCAGACCCTCAGGTCTAGAAAATGGTACGTGTAATCTAAGTCATTCTGAAATGTTAGTAATACATAATTGTTAATCAAGACAAAGAAATTACATGAAACAAATTATAGGCTAGTAACTATCATGAACACAGGTGCAAAATCTATAAAAATACTATGTCTGTACCATTCTAAGACAGTTCTAAAGATCAAGTAATTGGTGACGTCATATTATTGAGATTTTGCTCAGTGTTCTTTGATGTTACCACTATAAGAACATTTACTAAATGTGATTTATTCAGACCATATCTTTCTGTAAGTCATTAGAATGTCTTAGAACTTGAGAAAAATACCTCCGAAAAAGTAGAATTTATTTAGTAAAGAAAACTCTATTTAACATTCAAAACCATATGGTATTGATGATAGTAACAAGGTTAAAACTAAAAGTATACTCAGTGGAGACAGCTTATGATGAAGAATTAGCCTCTTTCAGTGTCCCAAGTTATTCATCATGGACCCTCATGGGAAAATAGGAAAACAAAAACCTCCAGAATCAGAATAAGTTCATGTATCAAAACACCAAAATTATCATCATAGTGAGTGGTGAGAAAGTAGAAATTTGGTATTTTATCCTGAAGAAGGTAACAAAATCTACTTTCTTCACATATTTTCAGCTTTCTACTTAAAGACTTATCTAATACAGAAGCAGCAGTAAAGTAAAAGAGCATTTCAAATATAGGTATAAAAGAGAGAGAAATAAATACCACTATTATTGTTTGAAGATAACATAGTTGTCTACGCAGATACTATTATTTTTTTAAATTCTGTTTTTTTATTGAATAGATGAACTTAAATAACATTAAGTAGAATAAGTCGTCCACAAAATGACAAATACAACATGATTTTACTTACATGTAGAAAATAAGAAACAATGAACTCATAGAAAAATTATAGTTTTTTTGTATTTTTATTGTGAATAAAGTCATTGTACAGTAAGTTTTCTTAACAAGATTATTCTTGGGATGATAAATCTAAAAGCTAATTTCTTTTGCATATGTGAAAATTGGCAGTGGATAATAAAATGAAAAATTAATCAATTTCATGCAAGCCTCTCCACCTTCATAATTGTGATGTTACATCATTGTTGTGAAGGTGTCTTTGATGAGGTTATGTAGACTGGTCAGCTAATGTCTCAAATCAGAATTTTGTGAAAACACTTTCAAACTCATGCCCACACTACCTTGATATATATAGTCCTTATTCCACCAGAGTGGTAACTTAGGGCTTATATTTCTGGAAAAACTCCATGAACAACAGGTGTTGAAGGCTGAAAGATTAAATGGTTATAGAGAAAGTTTTGGGGCACAGTAGTCAGAGTAACTTTAATTTCTGGGCTGTGACTTTTTTTGCACCTCCATTAACTTTTGCACCTTCATTGTTTTTTAGTCACACAGACAGAGCCTCTTGCCATGGAGGATGTGAATGCATAAAAATGGAAAAGGACATATGAGAGGGAGGGAAAGGAAAACAATGTAGAGAAATGAGGACCCATGTCAGGCAGATGGCACAGCATGTTTCCTCCCTTTACAGACTCAGAAAATCCTTGGTTAAGTTAGAAAATGCCACAGTAGGGGGAGAGGTGTAAATTCATTTGTTTCACAACTTCCTTTGCATCCAAAGCACATTTATTCTTTGGACAATCTCTCATAACAGTTCTTCAACAAAAGCTCTGGATTTTTTTCAGATATCTCAGATAATGAGATTTATTTCTCATACTTTAGTACCTCCTTTTTAGAAAGTTGCATCTTTAATTTATTACATGTACAGTGTTCTGTCTGCATGTATTCCTGCAGGACAGAAGAGGGTGCCAGATGTTATTACAGATGGTTGTGAGCCACCATGTGGTTGCTGGGGATTGAACTCAGGACCTCTGGAAGAGCAGCCAGTGCTTCTAAACCACTGAGCCATCTCTCCAGCCCGCATCTTTCATTTATTATATGCCATTGTAATTTAATAGTTTTGAAAGCAATTCAGTTACTTAATATATATTTTTAATTCATAATTTATAATATTTGGGGATTATGAAATAAATTCTACTGGTGTGTGCATATAGCAAAAGTATTTAAACTCATTCCTAAAAATTGACTGATCCATCTCATTTAACAGTAGTCATCAGTGTGAAAGGAAAAATGAAAACCTGACTGTAGGCATAAATTCTCTTTGTCTTGTCAGCTGCTCCCAAATCCAGAGACTTATTATTAATTATAATTGCTCAGCTGATAGCTTAAGCATGGTTAATAGCTAACTCTTACATTTTAATTCAGCCTATATTTTTTATCTACCTTCTGCCATGTGGCACTATCTACTTTCTCTCAGAAAACTTTGAATCAATCTACCCAACAATTCAGCAATACTACTATTGGTAATATACCCAAAGCACACACATTCTTTCCCCAAGGTTATTACTTCAATTATACTCATAACAAACAACTTTACTTGTAATAGCCAGAACAGGGAAAAAACCTAAATGGCCCACAAATAAATTATGGATGAAAAAATTGTGGTACATTTACACAATGGGATACTGCTTAGTAGTAAAAAAATGACATCCTGAAATTTGTAGGCAAATGGATAGATTTGGACTGTATTATCCTGAGTAAGGTAACACAGACCAAGAAAGATATACATGATATGTACTCACTCATAAGGGGAGTTTAGACATAAAGCAAAGGATAACCAGGTTATAAATACAAACCAAGAGCAGCTAGGCAACAGGGGAAATTTAACAGAGAATTCCACGGACCCCTTGGGAAGGGGGAATAGAGAAGATCTCCTGAGTAAATTGGGGTCATATAGGGAAACGAGCAAGGGGGGGTGGGAAGAGATCATGAGAGAATGAGATGGTTGAGTGGGAAGGGCAAATAAAGAGGGAGAACAAAGAAATAGATATCTTGATAGAGGGAGCTTGTGGGGTTAGAGAGAAAGTTGGTGTTTGGGAAACATTTAAGAACCCACAAGATGTCCCCAGATAAGACTCCAAGCAATAGTGAAGAGGGTGCCTAACAGGATGTCCCCTATTTCCATCTAATTAAATGAATGACCACCATAATTGTCATTATAGAACCTTAACACATGAAGGCAGAAGCAGAGATCCATGGCTATGCACCTTGTGGTGCTCCTGGTCCAACTGAAGACATGGAGTAGAAAGTAAATGAGCAAAGCCACAGAGATGGCTAACTCAAGGTATTGAAACCTCACTGACTCTGAAATAACAGCTGAGTAACTTTCATAGAAAGGAACTAAAATCTGTGAACGTAGCCAACAGTCCAAGAGTGTAGGCAGTTTGTGGAGCCTCTTTCAGTAGGGCCAGAGTTTATTCCTTGTGCATCAACTTGCTTCTTGGAGCCCAATCCCTACAGAGGAACACCTTACTCAGCTTTGATACAGGGGGAGAGGTACTGGATTTATCTCAATTGAATATGCCAGAGTGAACTAAGTCATCTTGGGATTCCCTGCCCTCCCTGGAGAATGGATGAGGGTTATGGTCGGGGGAAGGTTGATGGAGATTAGGAAGGAAAGGTAGAAGGGGGAACAGTGGTGGGTATGGGAAAAGTTTTAAAATAAAAATTTGCTATAGTACTTTGAATGGTGTACTTCAGTCTCTCCTGATGATATCACTGCTAATGGTGAGCATGTCTCTGGCTTCCCCAAGCTTCAATGACCAGAATCCCAAGGAGTATGAGGATCATGGCTGCAAACCCCATCCTGATGAGATTTTCCACTGTGTGGTCTTGTTTCTCTGAGGCTGTGGCTGTGGACAAAGAAATTACAAAGGTTAGCAATAGTCAAAATTTTCTCAAGGTAAATAAATGTTTCCAAGATAATTAAATGTTCCCAAGACAACTGAATGACTGATAACTGATAACTCAGCACCCTGCCTTTCCTGGATATAATTTGCCATCTCTATTTTCTTTTCTTTTTTTAAAAACTTTATTTATTTATTTATTTATTTGCCTGGGTGTTTTGCCTGGAACTGGAACTACAGACAGCTGTTTGCTGCCATGTGGGTGCTGGGAATCGAATCTGAGTCCTCTGGAAGAGCAGAGGGTGCTCTTAACTGCTGAGCCATCTCTCCAGCCCCGCCATCTCTATTTTCAGTGCAATGACTTTGAATTCTCTTTTTGTCTAACTCCCTTGCATTTGGAAATGCTTCAGGATGAACTGATAAACTGAGCCGATTCTGAGAATGGGAAGAGAAATAGAGGATGAAGTGGACATTACTTGAGGGACTTGTGCTGGCAACCCCTTCTCTGTCAATAAAGTGTCTTCCTATTGTCCTCTCTCATCTCAATCCCACTCAAGTCAAGGGCTCTCCTAGAGATTGGACTGTAAGTCACCCCAAGAGTTCAGGATTACCTCACCTGAGACAGTGAGTTTCATGGGGGCACTGCCATATGACAACAGGTAGAGAGATGAGTCTTGAGAACCATAGCACCTATAGGTGCCTGAGAGGGCAGAAGTCACAGCAGTCATGGAGAATTCTGCCTGGTGATGCTGATCTTGAAACTTTGATTTTAGTCTCTGGGGTTGGTGGGCTGCTCCCTCCTTGGACAGAATGAAAGTGTCCACTTTGTATGGTGACTGACACAGCAGGGTCACGTTGTCTCCAGAGTGTACTGTGGAGTTAGTCTTCACAGAGAGGGAAGGACGGACAGGAATCTGTCCTAAGGAGAAGAAGGAGGAAGAGAGGCAGCTTCACTGTTCTTGGATGACTCCTCACCTGGTCTGCCCTGAGCACCTGGGACTCCCTCTTCTCTGCCTGTATCCCGCTCCTGCTCTCCTGCCTCTGCATCAGTTCCTGATAAGATCCTTGTCTCTCATCCACCCATCACCTCCTTAACTTCCCCCTGAGAGCCAGAGGCGATTGTAGGCACCAGAGGGAATCTGTTTATTTCTTCACCTGTGATCAGGATGTCCAGGGGGTCACTGGAGGCTGACCACTCAGAGGAGAGGTTGTGTGCACCGTAGCATCTGTTTTGGCCTGCAGTAGAGCTGCTCACAGGGCCAAGTGTGAAGTTGGCACAGGAGAGGCCAGCCTGGGTCCTCTGGCCATCATGCGAGGTGAAGTCATCTCTGTCCAGTTTGTACAGGACAAATTTATCATAGTTGATGTCAGAGCAACACTGCAGGGTGAGATTCCTTCCAGGGTCCAGGATATGGCCTTAGAGAGTCAGCAGGGAAGGCTTCTTGGACTGGCCTAGAGGGAAAGTGACAAGCTAGTGATTGAGGAGCTGGTTTTTACTAAACACTTATTCACTCCTGTCCTGCCCTGCACACATGACTGTCCCAGGTGTGGGGCTCTGGCTGAGCCAACAGCCTCTTCCTTTTCCACTTTACCTGGAATCACCAAGAGGACATGTCTATGCCAAAAAGTGTTTGGTCAATGATGGGGCTGACTCACCTAAGGTGTATATTTCTAGGGGCTCACTGGGTATTGACCACAACTGTGGGGTATCCTTGATGTAACTGTAACATTGGAATGTTGCTCTGTGTTCTGGTGTTACTTGGTCTTTAAAGACCAGTCCTGATACTGTAATGAGAACAAGGAACTATGGATGTTTTGGTCTTTCTTGATGAGAATGAAGTTGTCATATCTTTCTTGTAAGATACACTGAAGTGTCATATTTGCTCCTGAGGTCACCACAGGGCTAGGCAAAATTGCAGAATGGGTTTAAAATCATAGATTCTAGGATAAGAGACAGACTGTTTCATGGTCTCACACAGCCAAAATGTTCCTAGTGATAATAAGTCCCCCATGTTCCTGTGTCACAGAAGGGATGGAGAACTTGGCCTTGTTCTCCAGCTTCTCTGGGGTCTGTGGGCCCCAGGACTTTGGGCTTCCCACTTTATACAGAACATATATTTTTGCATCCATGGTCCCCTGACACCAGATTGTCATGGAGCTTCCTAAGGTGACAATGGAGCCTGGCTCAGCCTTGATGGTGGGTTTGTGGAGGGTTCCTGTAAGGAAGTAGGAGAGAAGGAGGAGAGTCTGTCTGAAAGTGGCACAGAGAAAGTCTCACCTGCAGATGGTGATCTTTTTTCTTTGTAATTCATATTTCTGTCATACAATGAATACCAAAAGCAGCTTCCTCACCACCCTCTCCTCAGACCCACTGCTCATCCTCCATTACCCTTTAGAGAAGACCAGGCTTCCCAATGATATTAATGGAACATGGCATAACAGCATGTAATAAGTGTAGTCATGCACCTTCAAACTAATGCTGAACATAGCAACCCAGCTAGAGGAAAAAGATACAGAGACCCCACTCGCATTGTTATGAGCCTAACAACAACCCAAGATAGCCAGACTGTAATTGTGCACTCCCAAAATCCCAGCCTTCAGGAGGCAGATGCAGACAGAGCTCTGTGAGTTCAAGGCTAGCCTGGTCTACATAGTGAATTTTAGAACAGATAGGGCTACACAGTGAAACTCTAAAAATCAGAACAAAAGAACCCAGGGTAAACCACCATGGCATGTGTGCAGAGGGCTCAGGGCAGGCCCACGCAGGCTCTGTGGTTGCTGCTTCAGTCTGTGAGTCCTCACGGTCCCTGCTTAGTTGTGAGGTCATGTTCACCTGATGTCCTGAGTGCTCTGGCTCCTGCATCCCCTTTTCCCTCCCTCTCTTCTGTGGTTCCCTGAGCTGTAGTGGATGGTACATGAGCTGATGCAGAGGAAGAGACAGCCCCATGATTCATCTTTGTCCTGAGCTCCTGGGCTTTGCTGTCACTCTCTCCCACAGATTCTGTGTCTGTGTCCCACTGTCCCCATGTACTGTGCCAATGGGCTCAGAAGCCCTGGCTCCTCACACAGAGCACACACCAAGGCTGCCCTGAGCACCTGTATCATTTGAACATCATTCGAGGGACAGGCCAGGTTTCCTCACCTGAGATTATAAACTCCAGGGGGTCACTGGGTTCTGTGGGCTGTTGTTGTCAAAGCTGTAGCATCTGAATGTCCACCTTGCTCTGGAGGTCACAGGGCCCACAGGGAATTGGGCTTGGTACTGCTGAGTATGGTAGTTATACTGTGAGCCCAGTGTCCAGGAGAGCCTCTGTGGCCCTTCCTTAGTCAGAATGAACCTGTCATGTTGCTGCCGTGAGCCACACTGGAGGGTGAGCATCCCTCCTTCAGTCACCACAGGGCTGGGCTGGGCTGACAGGCTGGGTTTACTGTAGGCTCCTAGGAGAGAAGGAGGAATCAGTTAAGTGTGTCAGGCCCCATTATCCTTCATGGCTGTGAGGGGGCGTTCCTGTGAACAAACCTCTGTGTGTCCTCTCACCTGTCACCACCAGCTGCAGGGCGTCGCTGTACTCTGACCATCCATCATTGGTCCAGTATTGACAGTAATATCGCCCTGCATGCTGCTGGCCTATTTTTGCAATTAAAAATTCAGCCTTGTTCTTAGGATTCTGTGGATTCTCTAAGTGCCTTTCATATTGGCTTCTCTCTTTATAGAGTGTGTATTCTTTGGCTCTTGTGGTTCCTTCACATATGAAGGTCACTGCAGTCTGCTTGTAGACCACAGAGTCTGGCTGTACTCTCAGGATAGGCTTAAAGAAGGCCTCTGCAAGAAAATGAGCAGCTAGGTCTCAGGACAACCATCCTTAGATGGAGGCCCCAACTCCAGCCCTCCAGTCATTCCCAGGGTCAGCACACATGTGTTGTTTTCCATCCTCAGTGCCCAGACATGTCTCCAGGAATGATGATAAGTCAAGGCCAGAACAGCTGCTGACACTCACTTACCTGTGGGCACTGGGGTCCTGAGGAACAGAGTCAGTCCTGGAAGAGAGTTCTCTGTGAGAGGTTTGTCCCTGAAGCTTGAGCAGGTCCTATCCTCTGCAGAATCCTCTGAGTCCCTGGGGTTTCCTGATGTGCCAGTGCTGGGCTGTGGGACAGCATCAGTCCCAGACCACAGTATCCCCTCCCCATCTCCACATCTCACCCAGACAGAGCAGGGCTGTGAAGGTGAAGGTCATGGCATCTCCTCCTGGAGGCTGCAACTGTGTTCATGGGCAGATCTACAGAGACTGCCTGGAGGGACAGGAAACACAGGGTGTGGCCTCTGGAGGCAGGACACTCTCCATGATAGGGTTGTACTTTGCAGCCTCACCGGAAGGGGAACTGCCTTTCTCTAGCACCAGACTCTGACTTCCCCAAGGCTGTGTAGGTAGTTGACACTACAGTCAATTCTTTGCTTCATCTGTACTCATCTGTCAGTCCCAATTGGAGCTGACAAGTTAGCAGTCATGTCTGTATATTACACATAAGAAATACAAATATATATATTTATGTACGGGGTTGTTCTTATCATTTTCACATTGTTCTGTGAAATACTCATATTCAAAGTGCTCAAAGTTTTCTCTGAAGGGCCTCACTGGGAACATCTGTGTGGAATAAATGTTATAATCCTTTTCCTCATCATCTCAAGTGCTGAGCTACAAATGTGAATCTCTATTTCTGTCTGTTTGTTCTTTCTAGATGTGTGCACTTTTCATTACAACCTTAAATCACACTTATTTATTTATTTACACTTATTTCCTTAAATTACACTCATTTAGTCATAAATTACTCTTATTTTCTTCTTTATGTGCTTGTATTCACATGTGCTTCCGCACACTCATGGATGTCAGTGACAACTACAGAAAGCTGATTTCTCCTTCCATAATGTGGATCAGTGTCAGGGCTGGAGGTTGGCAGCAGGGACTCATACACTAGTCCATGTCAACAGCCCAATATTACATCATCACTTTCGTTTGTCCTTCTGATTCAGGAAAAAAATATTCATTTGGTCCTGGGGATCCTGGATCATGCAGGGTCCCATCTCTTTTTGTCTTCCATGGGACACTGGTTGTTGAGGTGCTCACCCTTCTTCTTGAGGCTGTTGGTTGCACAGGGGCGTAGATGTGGCAGCATTGGTGGGTACCAGTGCATGGCCTTGTCATAGTTGTGTTTCTGGAGACACTGACAAAGGGATGTTTTTTAATGCTGTCACACAGACTCAGCACCAGCTGAAGTGAGGGGCACTTTCTGGGCCTTGCTGTTGGCCAGGGTGCAGTCACCTTCTGTCTGCTGGCTGCAAATCCAGCCACTGCCAGTCAGGTGTCATGCCTTCCTTGTCTTGCATTTAGGTCTTGTCATTCTCTATGGAGTCACTCACTGGGATGGACCTGAAGGGAGTGTGTTGTAATAGGCTTTTGGCTGGACTTTTTGGCCTATCCTCATGGTTTTGACCCAAAGTCCCACAGAAGCACATACAGTACCACAGGATCACACAGATGCTAGTATTATTTTTATGCCGATTGACCTAATGCCTAGGCATATAATTTGCTAGCGCTTACTCTCAGTCTCATGTGGCTCGATACCTTTTCTCAGAGGAGCATTTCAGCTTCTTTCCTCTGTGTCTGCTGCATCTCCTCATCGTGTCTGTGGCAGCTCTCTCTGACAGCTCTGCCTGGCATCTGTCTCTGCTCTGAGATGTTCCAGAATTTTCTCAGCCTGGTAGCCCTGCCCACGCTTTCTGTCTGCATTAGGCCAGTCAGCTTTTATTAAATTCATAGGTGGGACAAATATTTACATTATCAACATAATTCCACTACAGGAATGGTCTTGTCCCTCATAACCTTTCCAAACCTGTATGTTGGTGTCTTTTAAGACATCTACTTGAAGAGAAAGAGAGCTCAGTGAAACCATTTTATTTCTCTTTTCTTTTGATGCTAAAGATTGGTGGCAGGAAAAACAGTGCTCTACGAACATACTCCACCCCTGACCACAGTCACTTTATTCTGTAATTTTAAAGTTCTGTTCTTACTTTAAATTTTTTCATCTGTTATCTTTTTCTTGTGCTTGTTGATTTAAATATTATTGTTGTTGATTTCAGCCAGGCTCTGTCTGTGATGCCCAGGCTGTGCTAGAGCTAGTTATGTAGATCAGGGTGAGTCAGAAATCACAGAGGGCCTCATGATTCTGCTTCCCTAGTGTTTGGATTAAAGCTGTGCGTCATCACAACAGGTCATGGGTGGATTGTTAATTGTTTGAAATTGTCATATCAGTATGTATTGTGTTTGGATGGAATCCACCTTCCCACCCCTCCCTTCTCTTCCCCCCTGTCTTGATGGTTCCCTCCTCACTGACTTAATTTTCTTTTTTCTGTTGTTGAAAATTCTCTGTTCTTTTTTACACACCTAACTTTCTGTTCTCTTTCTTCTCATGCAGCTCACTTTGTGCTTTTTATATTCTTGGGCACAGAACCAGCGCCACATCTATAAGAAAAGTGACTCTCTGTCTTCCATAGGCCCCAGATAGTAATAGATCTTCGCCTCTGGGTAGGACTTTGTGCCCATTCCCCCATTGCCATGCTCAATTTGTTCTTTTTTGAGCTTACATGGGGCTTGTAGGTGTCATCATAACCATTGTGAACTGTGATGTGAGATTCTTCAGCAGTGTCTAGAAAAAGTTTGTTATCATCTATCACCTCTGGGTCTTAAAGATTTTCAATCTCCTCTTCAGTAATGATCAAATGCTAGGAATGTATCCCATGGGAAAAATTCTCATAGTTCAACATTAGGAGGTAGAGTTAACAGCATTAAAATTTTAATTAAATTTTTATTATGCAATGCATTTGGCATCAGTCTGTGCTATCTGAAAAAGTGTGCTGAACATGATCAAATACATTTTTTCATGTAATTGTTTTTAAAAAATAATGGAAAAAGATTTACTATAGTGCTCCCACATTGAGAATATGCCCCAAGTATCCCTTTCTAAGGCATATTCCTATTGCAGTCCCTGAGTCTTTTGCACCCCTGTGAGTTCTCAGGCCCAGATTGTCACATGGATATAGTGTCTGTTTTTTATTGATTTCATAAGCAGCTGTTTTTCCTGAGCTGAGAATAAGTGATGGGGAAGGCCTTTGATCCAGTGAGTGCTTCACTGAGTACTGTGAGATCATTCGCACCTCCTTCCCACAGGCATCATTCCAGTGAGAAGTGGTGCTGCCCCCTCCTGGTTGAGTAGTGTGTGTTCCCACAGAGCACTGAAGCTGGCTTGTGTTCTGGAGGGCTAGCTCTTGGGCTTTGGTCTGTCTTTTGTAATGGTTACCTTTTGTGTCTTCTACCAACTGTTTGAAGTATGAAAATCTTTTCCAAGTTCTTCCTTCGTTGTAGGAGGACTCTAAAACAGATGTCTTGGTACTTTGGCTTGTCTCTTTGGGAAGCATCAGATTATAGGTTTTGCTATGCTGAAGTTGACTTGCTAAGGTGTAAATCATATAACAATATAAGAGCCTTTTTATGAAACAAGTTAGTCAGTCTGGATTCCCTGCCCTGCAGAGGCAATATTCCTCCTGGAGTGGCCTTAGATCCTCCATGGAAACTTGCAAAATCAAACAATGACACTTGACATAGTGCGATGAGCTCCATGTGATTATAGTGATGAACTTACCTCATCTGACTGAGACTCACACATGACATTTATCAGTCCTCTCTGACACAGATCGATAGATGTAGAGTTCCAGCACTGGCATCATGTTTGCTGCAGGACATAAACTCTTGAGGATTCGGGTCATGTCTCTTTCTAGTTCTTACCCCAGGACCTCCATCTGTAACACTCCACATGCACCATAGTCACTGACCACATAGCCAGATGAATTCTGCTGGGTTAGTCCTTTAAACCTGTGTGTCCATTATAGATTTGCCCAGCTGACAATGATTGTTGTTGCTCTTAATGTGCAGCTCATGGTGAAATGTAGGAGAGTCTCTGTCTTGCATCACCTCAATATTGGTCAGAATCTAAGGGGCTGGATCCCGAGTGTAAACTGTGTTTATTTGCTACCTATGCAGCCATTCTGTATCTAGTGTTTGTTTGCTTTTGTTCTGGGCAGTGAGTTAGTTTCTATGTTTTTTTTAAAACTTTATTTATTTATTATTTATTTATTTGCCTTGGTGTTTGCCTGGAACTGGAACTACAGACAATTGTTAGCTACCATGTGGGTGCTGGGAATCGAACCCGGGTCCTCTGGAAGAGCAGACGGTGCTCTTAACTGCTGAGCCATCTCTCAAGCCCCAGTTTCTATGTTTTTTGAAGTAGGCTCAGTTCTACTTTTTTCTTTTTCTTTATTTAAAAGTTTTTTTTTAAATTTTCACATACCAACCACAGTTTCTCCCTTCCCTCCTTCCCTCTCTTCCCAGTTTCTCTGCCCCACATACTGCCATCAACTTCAGAGAAAGAAAATTCTTCCTCCTATGGGGAGTCAACAAAGTCTGGGATATCAAGGTGAGGAGTGCTAAACCCTTTCCCCTTTTCAAGGCTGAGAAAAGTATATCTTTACAGGAAATGGTCCAAAAGGCATTTCATGCACTAGGGATAAATCATGGTCCCATTGTAAGAGGCTCCAACAACTGCTCAAGCCACACAACTGTCACCCACACTCAGAGGTTCTAGTCTGGCCTCATGCAGGTTTTCCAGCTGCCAATCCCCAGTCAGTAGTTTCCAGGACATTGGTCAGCTGTCTCTGTTGGTTTTCCCATAATGATCTTTTTCTCTTCAACATTTTTTCTTTTACAGATTATTTGATGTTCTATATCTCTTCTCCTACTCCTACCCCACAGCCACCACCTTCTTCCTACCCTTCCTCAAAGGGATTAAAGCCTTCCTTGATTAGACAACACAACTAGCATACCAATTTGGAGCAGGACCAGCACCTTTTTCCAGTATCAAGGTTGAGTAAGGCATGTCCATATAGGCAGTAGATTCTATAAACCAAGTTCATGTATCCAGAATAATTCCTTGTCCCATTACCAGGAGTCTCACAAACAGATTGATCTGCACAACTGTCTCCATCACTCAGATGGTCTAGTTTGGTCCCATGCAGGCTCTCCCGCTGTCAGTTTAAACTCTGTGAGCTCACATCAGTTAGAGTCAGCCTTCTCTGTGGGTTTCTTTATTGTTGTCTTGATTCCCTGCTAGGTCTTCTTCCCTCTCCCCTCTCTTTAATTGAATTCCAGGAGTTCAGCCAAGTGTGTGACTGTGGGTGTCCCCATGTGCTTCAATCAGTCATGGGAAGTAGGCTCTATGACAATTAGGTTAGTCATCAATGTCACTACAGCAGAATGCTAGTTCAGGCACCATCTCCAGCATGGCTAGGAATCTTATATGGGGATATACTCATGGGTTTCTGTAGATTTCTCTTGTTCCAGGTTCACTAGGTCAAGATATCTCTTCATTGCTTACCTTCATCATTCACTTGTAAACTCTGCCATCTTGTACCTAGATTTCCTATCCTCTACCCTCTCCACTTATTTCCCACTCCAATTTCCCCAGGAGAACACCACCATTTTCTCTTACTGAGGTAATTTAGTGTTCTTCTCTCTGCCTAGCTTTACTGGGATTGTGTTATGTAGCCTGATCATTTTTGCTTTATGTCTTGTATCCTCAAATCTTTAGTTTAAGTTTATCTAGGTTTTTGTCCAGGTTCTGTCTTTTCAAAATAATGCTACTATAATAGCTGAGCAAGTTTCCTTTTGTTGTGTTGATCACCTTTTAGGTATATGCTCAAGAGTACTATTGCTGAATTCCCATATTTTTGAGAAAATACCATTCTGAATTTTATTTATTTTTATTTTTTGACACACACTTATTTTAATTACATATTAAATTTAAAAACACAAATCTCATTAAAAATGTCTATCAAATATCATATATATATAAAAGCACTGTCTTGCTCGTGGATTGCAACAGTATGTACAGCTGCTAAAGTTGATCAGAAACAGAGCAGAGCAGTACACATTGCTAATAGTGAATTTCACAAGTCAAACAGGTTACAATTTGGCAACAGTGAAGTAGTGACCTGTACAGGATATCTGCAGAGGTAAAATCATAAGGACCTAATGGAATCATGCAGAGACTACTTCACTCAGTGTTAACACGTGAATCTTCCTCATCCTCTGCAATACCATTGTAACAGAAATTAAAGTGCATGAGACCTCCAGAATACTTGATTTGGTTGTGCCCTACATACATACTATAGCCAACCATTCTGCCAGGAAGTAGGCTTCAATTTTCCATATGGTTCCAGAGGCTTTGGGAATTCATCTGAATGTGGCTAAGGGAAGGGAGGCCAACATTTTCTAAATTTTACCACATGGCCTTAAAGTGTAAAAACATGAAAGATTTTAAAAATGTGAGTTTGAGGGGCAGTGTCCTAGATTCAAAGGAGGTGCCAAAATCTATTTCTCCCTAGCAATAAAATTAAAAGAAAAATCTAGTTTTGCCTCTGGAAAATGCTTACTAAAATCTTCCAAAGCTCAGACCTGTGCAGAAAGCACCACAGTACTGCTAGCCACTGCTCATGCTGACACTGACTATCAACACCAGGCGGGGACACGACACCTGCCCTCCAAAAGTTCACAATAAACATAGGCAGCAGCATGATCACACTTGACACAATGCTACTAAAAAACTTCAAATATGATCTGGAAAAGAAGTTGCTACCATCAAGGAGGAAGAGAAGAAAATCCAGTCTATAAAATGTGCTCCCTTTACTTCTATATCCAACAGTTTAATTTGGGGTAAAATAAGATTGTACTGTTGAGCCACCAGTTCTAAGTGTGCTGATGACATCATATATACATACTCACAGACATATGTATAAATTTCAATTCTGATTTAAACTAATGCATTAATACAAATCATGTAGGAAATATTTTATCAGTCTTATTTACAAATTCAATGAATGACAAAGATGTGAAAATTTTAAAATTGCAAATAACTGTAGTTTGTAGTGGCCTAAAAGATGAAACACACTCACATAATTAAAACCCAAAATGAAACAAAACAGAAAAAAATACCTACTAAATATACCTGCTGGCCACTGGATCTAAGAGACAATTTAATGTGATGGTCATGATGACATTTTATCCCCAATTTTTGTAATGATTTACCAATATGGGGTCTACTTAGAGTACTACCTGAAAGACTTCCTATCTCATGAAGGGACAGAGATATTGAGCTGCTGAATACATTTTCTTGGCTCCCATGGCACATTACACGTGGTAACATAAGAAGGTACATTTAGATAACACTTAAATTGTGATTACGAATGTTTAATGGAGTATTTTACTTTCTGTAGCTGTGAAATGTAAAGCTTAGATTTGCTTCCATCAGGCGTCTTGAACTAAACTTCATCATGGATAATTGTTGTAATTACAGCACTTGTTGGACATTCACTTTTTTTTTATAAATACATATTGTTTGTACACGAATATAACATTCACCATCATGATACAGTCTTCCCTCTTCAGACCTAGCAGTGCAGATGCTTTCCCAGTTTCACAGATGGTTCTGTTTCAACTGGGTTTGGACCCAATGTAGCCACTGCCTTCCTAATTGTTGTCAAATCTTCAAGAACATCAAGATCCTGCAGCATATAAACTATATATGGACCTGAAACAACAACTGGCTTCTTCTTGTTGGGGCTAAAAGGATCCTTCCTCTTTTTTCTTGATTGAAGCTCATCATTCCACAGCTCTGAGGTGATGTGGATGCTGTGTCTGTCCTTCTCAAGCTGTTTGATCTTCTCCTCAAGCTCACTCTGGACTATGTCATGTAACAAAAGCTTCTCACTCTCATAGTGCTGGCGAGAAGCCTGGATTTCACATTCATATTGGTTCTTCATGGACTCCAAGCAGAGCTCTCTATAGATTCCTGCCACCTTTGTGCGAATCTGCGTATTTTCTTGTAAGGTTGCCTGTGGTTCCAAATACTCTGGTGCTTTTCCAGGTATTACTTCCTGGAGCTTTGCATCTCGTTGACTCAACCGTTCTTTATAATGTTGATCTTTGAGATCTGTAAACTGTTTCTCCAGATTGGAAATTTCATCTAAACACTCCATCCTTCTCCGTTCACAATCTTCATCATCCATTTCTGAGCTGTCCCCGTCCTCTGAGACCGACGAGCTCTCGGTGTCCTCGTCTTCGGGGCTGCTCCCCTCGTTCTCTGTGTAATCCATCCACCTCCATCTCATCGTGATGATTCATCTCCTTCTTATCCCCTCGGGAATGGACCGGCATTTTCCAGCTGCGCCATCGCTTCCCACTCCCTGCTCCCAGCCCGGCCACTGTCGCTTCAGTGAAGCCAAACACCCTGAACCACCTGGCCGCAGAGCTCCCTCCTGCCATCCTGATTTTTAGAGTTGCTTTACAAGTTTACATTTTCACCGGTAGTGGAGGACTGTTCCCCTTTCTCCAATTCCTCTCCAACAAATGCCATTGTCAGTGCTTTTGATCTTAGCCATTCTGACATGTGTAGAATGGTATCTCAGAGTCATTTTGATTTGCATTTTTCTGGTGGCTAAGGATGTTGAGCACTTCTTTACATGTATTTTGGACATTTGAGATTTGTGTGTTTAGATCTGCACACCATTTTTAATTGAATCATTTGATGTTGTGGTGTCTTGTTTCTTGATTTCTTTATATATTTTATAGAATAGCACTCTGTCAGAAGTGGGGTTCGTGAGGACCATTTCCCATTCTGCAGGCTGCTCTTTTGTCTTATTGACTGTGCCTTTGTCTCCCAGAAGCTTTTCAGTTTTCAGGAGGTCACATTTATCAATTTTTGCTCTCAGTGTCTGTGCTATTCTACAATGCTATATCTACAATGTGTTGTTCTTTGACAACATGTTCAAAGCTACTTCTCACTTTCTCTTCTATCAGATTCAGAGTAACTGAATTACGTTGAGGTCTTTGATCTATTTTGATGTGAGTTTTCTGCAGGATAATGAATATGAATGTATTCATCTTCTTCTCAGTGTTGACATTCAGTTATGCCAGAATAATTTGTTGAAGTTGTTTTGGCTTCTTTGTCAAAAATCAAGTGTTCTTAGGTGTGTGGATTATTATCATTATCTTCCATTTCATTCCATTTGTTGGTTTTCATGCCAGTACCAAGCTGTTTTTTATTACTATATCTTGCTAGTAGAACTTGAAGTAAAAAGTGGTCATGGCTCTGGATTTTCCTTTACTGTTTAGGATTGTTCTGGCAATCCTGAGCATTTGATTTTTTCAGATGAAATGGAGTATTGTTCTTTCAAGGTCTGTGAAGAATTGTGTTGGGATTTTGATGGGGATTGCATTGAATCTGTAGATTGCTTTTGGTAAGGTTGTCATTTTTACTATGTTGATTCTATCTAAGAACATGGAAAATCTTTCCATTTTCTAATATCTTCTTTAATTTCTTTCTTAAAAGGCTCAATGTTCCCATTATACAGATCCTTCACTTTTTTGGTTAGAATTACCATAAGATTCTATGTTATGTTTTGCTATTGTTTTTTTATTAAATTTATTTATTTATTTTTTAAGGATTAAACACAATTGGCAAATTCTTAACCAAATTAAATAAAAGGGAAGACCTACTACAATAAAACTGGAAATTGAAAGGCAAACATTATAACAGATATGAATGAAATTCCAGCAAATCATAAGGACATACATTATAACTTTGTTTCACTAAATTGAAGATTCTGAAAAAAACTGATGAGTTTTAGATAGCAAAGCTAAACCTAAATTCAATGAATGATTCTAACAAATGCATACTTTGTAACCTTGAAATACTTGAAATACTAATAAAATATTCCATACTAAAAATAAGAAACAGCAATAACTGAAACAAACACAAGAAAATATGGACTTACTACAGAATTCTACTATAACTTAAGAACTAAGACAAATACATATCAAATAATTTCTTTTTTTTTGTTTTTTTGTTTTTTTTTCTCTTCTTTATTTTGTATTTATCAAAAAAAAAACACAGTAAAAAGAATTTAAAATGTGGAAGAGTTAACAATAACTATACAGAGGATAAGAATGATAGGCATGGCTTATCAAGGGAAGAAATACAAATAAGATTGCTACACCTATATTTTCTTTGTGTTCATCTTTCCCTCTGAATTTTTTTTTCATCCC
>PVIH01017903.1:0-40273 GCA_004025045.1 Sigmodon hispidus | reverse complement strand
ATATAAAGAGCTCAAGAATTTAGATCCCAAAACCTTGAATAACCCTATCAAAAAATGGGGTTCAGATCTAAAAAGGGAATTCTCAGCAGAGGAACTACGAATGGCTGAAAGGCACCTGAAAAAGTGCTCTTCATCTTTAGCCATCAGAGAAATGCAAATCAAAACAACTTTGAGATACCACCTAAAACCTGTTAGATTGGCTAAGATAAAAGGCACAGATGACAGCCTATGATGGAGAGGATGCGGAGCAAGGGGAACATTCCTCCATTGTTGGTGGGATTGTAAGCTTGTTCAGCCACTTTGGAATACAATATGGAGGTTCCTCAGAAAATTGAAAAACAATCTCCCCAAGGACCCAGCAATACCACTTCTGGGTGTATACCTTAAAGAGGCACATTCACACTCCAAAGGTATTAGCTCAACTATGTTCATAGCAGCATTATTTGTAATAGCAAGAACCTGGAAACAACCTAGATGTCCCTCAACTGAAGAATGGATTAACAAACTGTGATACATCTACATAATGGAATACTACTCAGCAGTAAGAAAAAACGATATCCTAAAATTCACAGGCAAATGGATGGATTTAGAGAATATCCTCCTGAGCAAGGTATCACAAGCTCAGAAAGATAAGCAGGGGATGTACTCACTCATTAGTGGTCTCTAAACAAACAAACAAGGAAAAAAGCCAAACATGCCCAAGCAGCAAACCACAACCACTGAACAGCTTGGGATCAGAAACACCCTGGACTGAACCTTCAAACCCCAGTCCAACTATAGGAACACCTGACTCACTCTTGAGGGAGGGGGGACAAAACTGGATTTGGCCAGGAGTGAAGACTGATCCAAGCATTATTGGGTCAGTGGGACCATAGGACTGTCTGCTCCCTGCCAAGGGAGGGGATGGGGAGCTGCAGAGAAGAAAAATGACCAGATGTGGTGGGAAGGGGAAGAGACCTTGAATAAGGATATACATGGATGGAAAAAAAAAATTCAGAGGGAAAGTTGAACACAAAGAAAATATATGTGTAGCAATCTTATTTGCATTTCCACTCTTGATAAGCCATGCTTATGATTCTTATCCTCTGTATAGTTATTGTTAACTCTTCCGCATTTTAAATACTTTTTACTCTTTTTTTTGATAAATACAAAATAAAGAAGGAAAAAATAAATAAATAAATATTTACCGAAAAAAAAAGAAAAAGAAAAACAAAATGGGATGGCAAGAATTCTAGCGGCTATTGCTAGAATTATTATCATTAGATAATGATGATAGCTAGAACTATCATACAAGGTTATTGAATAAAATGGTATTCAACTCAATTCCTCAGCATTCAACTCAATACCCTCCTGAAACATTCTAGTTTAGGTACCATATCTTACAAAAGTGCTTATCCATTCAGGCCCTACCCATGCAGCCTCAAGCTCTATGAGTTTACATGTATGTAGGCCATGTTGATTTAGAAGGCCTTGTTTCCTTGGTGTCCTCCAGCCTTTCGGGCTCTTAGACCTGGAAAGGGGCATTTTCTTCACACTGGCAAAGAGTTTAGAAACTATAAATATTTGGATGTCTCATAGATACCTATGAGACAAACTCTGGAGATTTCAACTATTTGAAAACAATTCAGAGGCTAGGTTTTACATGAAGTAATTTGAAAGTATGCTAAGCCTCACATTTGAATACCACATGCTAAAAATGCAGAATTGAATTTCCAGAACTAGAAATGGAGCCCTCGAGAGTCTCTAAAACATAAGTCTCAATTCAACTTTGCTATTTTCTGCTACTTCTGCATGTTGGTCTACTTACAAACTAGCAGGAAGTAAGCCAAATGCCAAGAATGCTTGAATAGTGGATGGTTTATACTGTCTTTAAAATTTTGTGCTTTTCAAATCCTTTGTTCCTAAATATTTCACTTGTAATACTCACTTTAAAAGAGTAAGAACAGGGCATAGGTGTAATGATCATATTGCAATATTACACTTAGGGCTTCTTTTCCTTTACCTGAATAAAATAAGCATATTCACATGATTATCTTTCCATTGTAGTTCACTGGAGTGTGCCATCTACCCTGCTCTTCAGGTATCCAACTATCTTCTTTATGACTCTCGGTCTTATCAAAATATCACCTTCTTAATAAAGTCATCTCAGACTATACTACCTATGATACTGCTGCTTCCTCCAACCATATTTTTACATAGCTTCATTCTATCTTGTCAGACAACCCCTATATAACTTAACTGCAAATTAGTTAAATATAATTTAACCAAAAGGACATTGTATCCCCACAGCCTATAACAGGACATGCAGGACATGCTTAATAAATGATTCTAATATGAATAGCTGGGCTTTAAAAATGAGATTCAGAAGAGAGCTTAGTGTAGATAAATGATTCTTGCATTTCTCTTCATTCACTATCCGTCCATATCAGCTTTCTGAACAATAACACTAGGAAGCTACTCTTTATTAAATCTTGTCTATTAAACATGCAGACCCTTTACACAGAAGCTTCTCTCATATCCTATCCTCTGACACATTGTGATTATATATTTATTTTTTATTAAATTTTGAGTTCAAATTCCTGATCTTCTGTGGCAAGTGTTAGTCATCCTTCAAGCTAATCAAAATTGTTTTTTAACTCCTGTCCCAGAGGATTCACTCATCACTATTGTCTATATATTTAATGCATATTTCAAATTTCTTCACTGAGTATCTATGGAGAAGATCCCAGTAAACTTCTGGGAAGTACTGAACAAATAGTGGATTGTGCCACTTTACTTATTGATACACACATATTCTAAGTGTATTCTATTTCCAAATTAAAAGTACAAAATGAGAGGCTTATATATAAAAGTACAAAACCAGGGGCATAACTTATTCAAGGCCTCTCCTGTACTAAAGAGGAGATCCAGGATATTTCCTTGGTCACTAAGGCCCACTTCTAACTATGACGTAAAATAGATCTGTAGCTACCAGAAACCTTTAAATTCCAGATCCAGAGTGCTAGCTCCATCTCAATTGAAGTCATAAGAACTTTACTCAAAAACAATGCTTTTAGATCAGTAGCTAATCCTCACCGTGCATCAGAATTACCTGGGAAATTTTAAAACGCACACAGAGATACTAAGATTCTACATCTTCCCCCAGAATTTGTAATTTAATTGTTTGGTATTAAGACCTAGACCACATATTTTATAAAAAGCTTCCTGAGTGATTCAAATATATATCCAAGGCTGAGATACACTGCCTAAAAACAGAATAAAGGAAATGTAAAATTGCCACTATTCAATTATTTATAAATGAGAGACACTACATCTGCAGAATCTCTCAGCTTCTCTTAAAGATCCAGGCATATTTTATATATGCATCTGGAACCCAAACAAAACTTACTTCTTTTTCACCCTCTCTTGACTCTACCACAGGAAGTTTAAAACCCTCTTATCTCCCTCCTTTTTGCTACCTCACGGCTTTTTCATTCAGGTCAGCCATAAGCATCTACCAGGAAGTGTTACCCTGTGATGGTAAGCATGTGCCAATTTTCTTCATGACATTTACATCTTTCTTTGAGTATAATCCTTAAGTCATTTGGTTATTCACATAACATATAATACTTTTATATTCAAATTATGAAGAGAATCAAACTTTTACCCAGTGGATATTAAGTAACTAGACCGAGTTTTTCATTGTTCTTATACTTTTATTTTACTTCTCAGCATAACAATGCTTTATTCATAATATGCTTTAATTTACATTAAAATTTTCATTAATTCTTTAAAAATTTCATACATTGTGTTTTAATCATATTAGCCTCCACCTATAAATCTGAACCCAGATCCACTCCCCACTCTAAACTCATCCAATTTTGTATCCTCATTTTCTATGTTGCCTACATATGTTTGGATATGTGGCCATCCACTGGACTGGGACACACCATTTAAGAAAATAACCTCTTCCATCAGCTATTAATTAGAAATAGCTCTTTTTTTGTCCACTTCCTCCCTCCATGCTGGAATTTGCACAGTTCAACCTTGTACCAGTCTTACCAATGCTATCACAAATGCTGTGTCCTCATACATGCAACTAACAGCATTTCTGTGCCAGGAAACACTGATTGCTTGTAGTTCTCTACCATCTCTGGCCTTACAGTCTTTCTGTTCATTCTTCCCTGATGATCCCTGGGCCTTGGAAGGAGAAATAATGATATAGATGTTTCATTTAGGGCTGAGCATACCACAGTCTCTTATTCTGTGCAGCTTGACCATCTCTGAGTCTCTGTGTTAATCACCATCCACTTCAGAAAGAAGCTTCTCTACTATATGGATTTGAGGATATGTCATTAGGAGTAGCTTAATACTATGTCTATTTAGTAGAGCAATTAATAGAAATAGATTCTCCCCCTAGGGCCTATGACTGATATAGCTACAGGTTCTTGTGCTATCACAGTGCCACATGTGTGTAGTGGAGAACATCACTATCACCTTGACCTAGAGGCATGGTATTAATACCTTGAAGCCCCAGTATTTGGAACATGACCAGAAGGCCAGTTTAAGATCCATGTATGTACAGCCCCTCCCCTTCTTCCTAATTTTTCTCTCTTATTCTTGGAGGAAGTACCTGGTACACATCAACCATGTGGATAAGTCCAGCATTCCAAGAACTGCACAATTACTTAATCTCTTGTATCAGTGACTATTCCTCTATAAGCCCCTTAGTAAATATTAAACCTTTCTATATCAGTTTCCAGTGACTATTAATTACAATGATAACATATGGGTTCCATTTTTTGAAGCTGGTTTTAAATCTAATAAAGTATTTGGTTACTCCTATGGCACTCATGCCACTATTACACCCATGGGCATATCCTGACAGGCCAGCTATTATCATAGCTCCAAGAGATCAGAGCTGATGCCTACCTACTTTTTTCCACTAGTAGTGTACAGGGTACCTTCTAGGCCTATGAAAACCAGCCAGTAAGGATGGAGTTTTCAGGTCAGATCTATATTGATTTCTCTGTATTCTATGACTCAAAAATACAGTATTTTCAGCAGTATTATCTTATTAAGTTCTGGAAGGTATTCAAGAGCAATAGCAATAGATTGTGATTTGGAGGGTCTTTTAGACCTCACTGTTCAACAACTCCAATGGAAGTAACCCATTCATAGACTAAGCTTTTTATTTGTTAGCCTATGGAAAACAGTAGGGGCATTGACACACTATTATATAGTAAACCCCATTTAAATTCTTTTTTAAATGTATATGTTTATATTTTAAGAAGCTTCTACAGTACTGGATTTTCATATGATTTTTCCAGAAAGGCTTTTGTCTTGTTATCCATCTCCATATTCTCTCCTCTATCCTGCTCTCCCATGCCTCACCTCTTCCACATCCTCTTCCATTATTTCTTTTTCCCCTTTAAATGTATATGTATATTCAAATTCAAATGCATTTAAAAATAAGTACATTGAAGTACAAATGGCTGAGAAATATTTCAATGAACTTATTTTTAAATGCATTTGAATTTAAACATACTTTACATTTCAGAGCCACTTATCTTTTATTCATTTCCCTAGGTGGCACTGCCTCTCACTCCATTTTACTCACAGTCAACAGTCTGAAAGAGCAGTATAGAGTTAAATTTAGGGATACATTGAACTGCCCCTGCTGTTAAATAATAATGCAAGGCATAATTTACAATTCCATATTACCAAGAATATATTTCCCAGAGGAGTTTCCATTTGAGATTGTTTTCCTTTTTGTTTTCTTCTCTATTCTTATGAAAAATCAAATCTCCAGCCAGATGACTGTTAAATGGTCAATCTGAACTCACTGTAAACATATTTATATTTAATGCCAGTAGCCCTACCTTTGTGAAGTGAGTAAATAAAGACCTTTAGAGAATACAAAGAAAATACTGTGAACATCAATCAAAATACTCTAAATACTAGTATGTTTTTAATATACTTTTTCTCTTGACAATATTGAACTCATACTTTGTAATGGTAAAAATTAGTCATGCATGTTTTGCATTGTGGGACTTCAAAAATGAAAAGTGTGCCTTACTTTACTCATCTGATCAGTACAAAAAAATTATCCCAAGTATGGTCAGATGGAAAGGAAAAGTATAAAATGTTTTTCCCCCTTAGTCATTGCCATTAAAAACCCAAAATATAATTCTCTACTTGTGGTCAAATATAATACTTAATAGATTTTCTTTTAAGAATAAAATTTCTCAGATTACCCCATTTTTATATCATCCTTGTCACTATGCATCATACAAATAAAGTGGACTTTAGGACATCACTTCTTCTCTCTGAGCCTCAGTTTCCTCATTTCGCCCTTAAAGAAAGAGCAGTTGAGAGGATTACATAAGAAACTGTATTTATAACTCCTAATAAGACACCTAGCAAATAATGAGAGCCATACTGAATCATATGCAATGGGATATTGAATGAACTAACAAGAAGGAGAATGAATAAAAGAAACTAAACCAACTGTAAAGAAAAAAATCAGCATATTCAATAATTCAATTTGTTGGTAAAAAGGTTGAGGGAAAGGGGTAAGTCTTCAGTAACATATCCTAACAACAAATCATAACACTAATCAGAATAGGGCTCATTGTCTTTGTACTACATTGGCCTTTCTTTGAGCCTTTGCAAATCCTTTATTGTTTTGTTATGATGTTATCACCCATAGTGTCTTAATAAGAAAACCTTTGCAGAAACGAATCTGAGTAACATTAGCACATAAAGAAAAAAATTGATGTGACCTCTGACACTCTTTCAATTAGTCATTACTTCAGATCAAGACAAACATTATGATAAAGCATCACAACTAGTTCTTTTTGAATCCTCAAGTCCCTATGTTCCCCTTGTGCTATTTTCACAACTATTCAAATATTTGATAGAATTGTTCACCACAGTGTGGTTTATAAAAGAAGGAAGGGACACATGTAGTGCTAATTCTAATTGGTTTTACCAATAAAACCTGGAGCCAGCCATCAGAGTAAATGCTGAAAAATCAGAGACAAAGGAGCAAGCCACAGCCACCTCTTACCCTCTACAACTTCTCAGACAGAAAAGACCTAGCTCCTGTCTCTGGTCTGCCTTACCACTTCCTCTCTCTGCCCAGCCATATCACTTCCTATTTCCTCTTCTACTAAAGCTGAAGGCCTGAACCTCCCAAGTACTGGAATCAAAGGCATGAGATCACAAGTTCTGGAATTAAAGGTGTGTGCCTCTACTTCCAGGCCCTATTTGTCTTTGAGACTCAATCAATCTCATGTAGCCCAAGGTGACTTTTTCCTCACAAGTGGTAGAATTAAAGGTGTGAGCCACCACTGCCTGGCCTCTATGGTTAACTAGTGGCTAGCTGATTTTCAGGAAAGCTTTATTTGTTAGAGCAAAAAAAATCACCACATACTTATTAAGTTATTATACCTGCAATACAATGTCACTGTACACAAATGTCATATACATAAATATATGCTAATTTAAAATTATTTCCAACATCCCTTGTTATGAGGCAAGTATTGAGGATTAAACAAACCCAAGGCCTCACCTATTATAGAGAACTACTCTAACACTGAGACATACCTTTAAACTCCCCAAAGATAGAATGGGAAAAAATCTTCACCAACCTTACACTGTACAGAGGACTGATCTCTAAAATATAAAGAGAACTCAAGAAACTAAAGGTCAAAAAACCAAATAATCCACTTTAAAATGGGGTACAAATTTAAATAGGGATTTTTCAACAGAAGAATTTCAAATGGCTGAAAGACCCTTAAAGAATTGCTGTGAGTTCCATCCATAAGCTAAATAAGTCAGGGAACAATACATGTGGTGGTTGAAAATGCCTTCCAAAGAAGCATATCAATCTTAGTAACTCCAAAAAAATCCTCTGGAATTTTATCAAAGAGTTATATACAAGGAGATAATAAGTTGAATCTTATTATTCTTAGTAAATATGCAAGCATCCCTGAAAAGTGTAACAACAGAGACCACTTCCAACCAATAACTTTTAATTATGCAAACTTGGAAATGTGTAGTGGAAGTCACATTCCAGCTGCATGCATTTGGGGAAGGCACAACCACTCCAAGCTTTAGTTTTTAGACCCATGAAATTGTTATGAGTATTCTCAGCAGAGTAGGACAAGGAAAGTTAAATTGAGTTAGATATGTATGGTACTTTGGCAAATGGGATTGTGTTAATATTACTATCATTACTGATGTTCTATTTAGAGTTGCCTTCCAACCACGTGACTGAGTACACAGAAGATCCCAAGGTAATACATTTGAATAGACATCAGATATGCAACAACAAGAGGTACAGGCCTGACTCACAATTCTGTTCAAAGATAATTTTTCAATAGCATATATGCCTAACTGTCTCACAGATACAAAAATGAACACATGTCAAAGATATCCTTTAACTCACTAAGTCATGGGGGAACCAGTAAGTTGTCACAAGCTTTTCAAAGGAAAATTCAGAGTCCCACACTTCCATAGGCAAAGAATGCTGAAATGAGATTAAAAATACATTTTTTTTAAAAAAAAAAAAGACTCAAAGCCCAATTTCATGCCACCAGACACAATCAATTTGCATTTTTATAGGCAAGAATGAATTGCCTTGTTATCAGTTTCCATCAACTTACTGCATGGTCAAAAATGTTCACAGACAAAGGATGATACAGGTAACAGTGCAAAGTATGCTAAAGCAGGCCATCAGTGCTTTTGTTGTTATGTTGTTTATTTCACTGTCTTAAAAATATTCATGATTTTTCTTTTTCAGTTCTACAAAGTTTTCTGGGCCCATAGATGCTCCTTGCAGTCAAGGTACTGGAAAAGAGGGCAGAAGATGGGAGGAGGCATGAAGACAGACAACAGGGCTAGGCATTCCTTTTCTGATGAAACCTTAAGATGAACTGTAATAGAATATACTATCCCTGCTGGAAGTTCATTTGCTTTGTCCTTAATAAAAGGTAAAGCAGTGTGTGGCAGACACAGTTAAATATCTCTTGATATTTGTTCTCCTCTTCTTTCTTGGCAACATAATCCCCTAGTTTTAGCTAGCCTCAGCTTCACTTGTACTAGCTGTAATCATGCAGCTGTCTTCTGACCAATGGGATACTCACTGAATAGTTCTCAACAACTTCCAGCAAAGATTCTTACTGGGAAATAGCATGTCCTTTCCGACCCATCTATGTTAGTTATTTGTTTGTACATTCATTCATTCATTCATTAATTGCCAGCTAAAAGTAGATCCAATGACTGGAACTTGAGTGAGCAGTTTTGTGGAACCTTCTTGAGTAATATTGAACACCAAGAAAGCTAGAGCCTAAGAACCTTGTTGAGGAGTTACCTTTTACATGAGTAAAACTGACCTTGCCCCTTTTGTGGATTTTCTTCTGGTGTTTTTATGCTTTTATGGGGCGCTGTCTGTCCCATTGAGTTAAATGTAATCTTAATTGCTAAGAGGAGAAGCTCTGAGCATCTTTGGAGTTGGTTTCTAAAGAGTCTCAATTTCAATTTACGTTGTTCCTCTGAAGAATGCATTTCTATTTATAGCTGATGATGAAATATCATTCTCAACTATCTTCTGCCCACTTAAAGGCACATACATTCCTGGAAACAGGCTTATCTTTACCTCCAACCCACATAAGAGATTTGAAGACTTCTCTGAAAATCACTACTAACTGTGGCAGGGACTCCTAGTGTAGGTTCGAGGTGTAGACTGCCACATTGAAAAAAATGCACTCAAACTCTCAGCTCAGGAAGCCCAGCTGGGTTTTGTAAAAAGAGGTAGCCTGTGGCAAAACTAGCCATAGGAGGGTGACCAAGAGGAACTTTCACAGGCTAGGAGGGAAAACTCTGACATATTTCTGA
The DNA here is from genome assembly GCA_004025045.1 of Sigmodon hispidus. NCBI lineage: Eukaryota > Metazoa > Chordata > Mammalia > Rodentia > Cricetidae > Sigmodon > Sigmodon hispidus. The sequence continues at coordinate 30,391 of PVIH01017903.1, read as the reverse complement.
TGATCTGCATTACATTAGTGTGAATATTTCAATCCACATGCAAACTAAAAACCAGTTTACCTTTTGGATTATGTTTCCTGGAACTAATAATAGAGTTAGTTGACATTCCTAAACACATACTCACTAATTGAAGACAAAGCAAGCTGAAGAAGCCATGGTGGGATTCAGATTTTGTTGCAGATAATAGAGAAGATGAATAATTTAGTCACTGATAAATTGGCCAAACTGACACACACACACACCACAGGGGTGATTCAGTATTGCTATATAGCCCAAGATGGCAACTAATTCATAACCCTTCTGCCTCAAGCACCTAAACGTTGATATATATATATAGAAATGTATGTATATTCACCTTCACCACTGAGACTGGTGCATTCTCTCTGTCTCTCTGTCTCTCTCTCTGTCTCTCTGTCTCTCTGTCTCTCTGTCTCTCTGTCTCTCTGTCTCACTCTCTCTCTCTCTCTCTGTGTGTGTGTGTGTGTGTGTGTGTGTGTGTGTGTGTGTGTGTGTTAAAATGTATAAGAAGAGAGATAGTAGACTGGCTATATTCATATATGTGAATATTAGCTACTAGATTCTCCAGTCACATCTTTAGAATAATAATCAGAATTTCATCCACTTCTTTAAATGTGTTTTAAAATCTTCATCCATTATCTTTTCATAGATGGGAACATTATTATCTATCAAGGTCAAAGTCCATTAAAAGTTCATATTTTGAAGAACATTTTAAAACATCATTCCCAACTAGAAAGATCTTTTTTACACAAAGAAACGTGTCCACCTGCAGACAGACACTGGAGCCCTGGAAATTGCATTTCTGCTTGATACATGCTGGAAGGCTCAAGTTGCACACTCCTTTCCTCACAAAGAGAAATGCAACCTCTCATTATTCACAACACTGTTTTCTATTTTTTCTGCATTTCTACAAGAAAAACAGAAAATAAATTATTGTTGTTATCTGAATGTTGTCTTTATTTTCACTCTGAAAAACTACATAGAGGGCTGAATAGGCAGAGCACAGTGGATTTTGCTAGCAGTAAAGTACTCTGTTTGACATTATAGTGGTGTCTACATGTCTTTGTACATTTGACCAAAGCCTTAGGAAGCACAATACCAAGAACAGACTCTAATGTAAAGTGTGGTCTCTGGGTGATTTGAAGTGTGAATATTAATTCTTGGATTGTAATTAATGTGACACTGTGGGGGAGGGTTGACAATGAAAAAGGTTATGCAGGGGCTAGAGATAGGATAATATGAAAAACTCTTAGGATCTCCTTCTAAAGTTTGTCAAAAATCTAAAACTGATCTAAAATTAAAAGTCTATAAATAAAAAGCATAAAGCCCCCTCTCTACATACACACACATAGATATGCATATATATATTTCAGACTCTGTTCTTAATATTCCCAGACCCAGTTAGGAGACTGACCCAGGGTTCACAGGCCACAGGCAACCTTCACTAGGAAGATACAGACTCCTATCATTTCTGCAGGCCACTGGAGTCAGTCTTGTGAAATAACAAGTTTCATCTTTTAGCCTTCCCATTGCTGAGCTTTGAATGATTATTTCCTGTCTCTTTCTTCAAAGGATTTTTTTTTAAAAAAACTGTATTTTCATATTTCTTTCTTTGACTGTATCCTTTTGGGTCAGAAAATATAGTACCTGATTTGTGATTTTACTTCCCATAATTTTGGTTTTATGGTAAACCACAGCCTAAAAGTATTAACATCAGAAATAATTTTTGTTGTGTTATAGCATACAGTTGTATAATTGTCCAGTTTCGTTGTTAATCTCTTATTGTGCCCAATTTGTATTGTCATCTTTGTTGATGTGGTTTTTGACACAGCATCTCATGGTGTTGCCCAATCTTAAAGTCAAAGAGAAGCAATCCTCCAACTTCAGCCTCTAAAGTTAACTGGACAATATACACATACCAATGAGCCTAGTGCTGTGCCTGATTTATACATTATACTTTTCATGGGTATTTATGTAGAGAAAAAACATTTAATGCTGTATATGAATCGCAAGTGACTCCTAAATTCCACGTGTTGAATTGTTTCTCCCCTCTAGTCCATGATGTTACTGGATGTGGTAAAGTCTGCCTTAGGAGTTAGTGGAGGAAATGTTAGATCATTAGGGGCATGCCTTGAAGAAGATATTAGGAACCTGTCCTCCCCCTCCTGCATATAAGCCACAAGTTAATCAGTACATCATTGCTGCATGTTCCAGTCATTGGCATAAAGGAAGAAGACCAAGTGATTGCAATTGTGATCTTCTGAAACCATGTACAAGTAAGACTTTCCTCCTCTCAAATCAACTTATTTTGAGTACCTGGTACAGAAACAGATATTTGACTAATAATGCTGTTATTCAGAATTATCTGTAATTTCAGGTATTCTAATACCATGGATGATCCTAGAAAATGGTAACTGTATAGTTTTGTATATACCAAAATTAAGTTCCTATTTCATTAGTAGTAGTAAGTCTTAGATCAGTAGTCTTCTGAGCATGTAGCAGGAATGCAAATTTGGAGATTCCTCCTCTGACTTAATTCAAGAGTCTAGAGGAAAGTGAGGAAATGAGAGTAAGCCCTCCAGGTGATTTTGAATGCAGAACACTCAAGTATGCAAACACTACCTTAAAACAAAGGTAATTATCAGGATCACAACAGGACCTTCCCATGCCAAATTCTCAGGCCCAGATAGGATTTGCTAGGTCTGAGGGGCAGCCAGAATGCATAGTCCTAAAATATGTCAAGTATTTTGGGATATAGTTCTAAAAATAAATTGATATATAATCAGAAGATATAGTTTTAAAGAATGCATTCAGATAACTACTTAATTCCACTATATTGGAGAAGGGGAGCTGGGTAATGGGCGTACAGAATGAGTAACAAGATCCAAGAGTTTGTCTCTACCTCTAGTCATACATAATAACAAGTAAATTTTAGAAATCTATTTTTAAATGTCAGAACCAAGAGATGACACCCTAAGTAACTGCAAATCAAGGTATGATCAAACTTTAGCTTTCTGTTCACATATAACCTTCCGTTAATACACTTTCTTCTTTATACATATTCCTTATTTAGAGGAGAAAAAATACAGAGAAAATTTATAATCAGAAATTTAAATTTAGAGAAATTTATAATATAAATATGGAGAAATTTATAATCAGGTGCTTTACATCAACTGCCCCATTAATCATCACAATGACCATCAGGGAAATAATAATATACCCTGCTTCAGAAGAAAAAAACTGACATTCTGAGTACCATTTTTTTTTCTCACACTGGTATCATTTCTTTTCCATACTGGCATCCACTTGTATTTTGTGTTTGTTTAAATCAGTTCCAACTAATAAGGCAATTTCCATACAAGAAAATCTTCCTCTATTTCCAGTTCACAGTAAACTTCACTGTTCAAACTTATCGTTATAACAGTTGAAAAGGATAAAACTCAAACAAAAGGTGCATGAATTAATTGAGCACTGAAAAGAGATTTGAGATTCAGATTGCTTTTAATAAGAGTTTTTGGAGGCTTTGAAAGATAATTTTCATTAATATAATAGAAAACAGATTTAGTGGCTCCCTAACTTCACTGGGGATCAAAAAGGAAGCATGCGTCTGCACACATGCTGTGTGGACCTTAAGCAAATAGGCATCTATGTTGCATGCCCTGTGACTTTCTGTTTGAACTTGCTTGTCTGAGGAGTTAGGAATCAAAATTTAAAGAGAATACCAAAGTATTATTTTAAAAACCTGTATTTTAGATAACATCCAACATAATATCATTCACACTTGCTGTGTTCTGAATATGCATGTTGAATAAATATAGTTGGATATTTGATCAACTCTTCAAAGGAAAAAAGTAATCCAAAATATCTTTGAGACAATAAAGTTGACAAATTAACTGATAGATAGCTGACTGCATCAACCGTGGCAGGGATAGGATTCCACAGTAGTAGGACATGAAATTTACCTACTTGTACATCAATTTTGACATTACAACTATGCCCTCCCCATATCCTGCATTGTGAGATAATTGCCAGATCATATTTTGCTTTCTCTAGAAGTTTATAAAATAACCAATAAAGACAAAAACCTACATAAAATCAAATGTCACTTAACAACAGGGAAATGTGCTAAGAAATGTGTTAGTGGGGGTTGGAACATCACTGTGTACTTAACACAGATCAAGATGGCCAGGTTGTCGCTAAATGGTGTGATCTTATGCTGCTATCATTGTTTATACAGTCCATTATCAATCAAACATCATTATATGGCATGTTGCTGTACTTTCAACACAGACTTCATTATTTCCATTTTCATAAAACAATGTTTGTTCCTCATCCCTGGAAACATTTAAAATTTGAAACAGATCAAGAGAGCTCTCAAATTCCTAAACACCTTTCTAATCCAGCCCTTTAGAATTGCTTCCTCTTGAAAGTGATACGTTTGTCTTTTAAAGGGAGCTTTCACAGCACCTCCATTAACACTCCATCCTTTCCACAGACATACTATGATGAAATATCCCCAGGAGTACCTAGAAGGAAATTGTAAAGCTCACAGGATGCATACACTAATTTCAATTGCCTATCCTTGGTAGGTTATTTCCCAAGTGAAACAAGGAATTACTAACAGATGACCCCATTTCTTTTCTGGAGCTGGAGAATCTCATACTGAAAGTCTGAAGATTAAACACAAAACATATGTGTGGCAGATGCTCACATTCAAAGATCCTGAAAAAGGCAGGCTTAGAGGGCCAGTCATAGCCACAGATTCAATGCAGATGAATCTCAGCATTCTCTGGGGCTGTAACTTCAGCAATATGATGAAGAGCTGTAAGTATATGAATGCTCATTACCTATCTTCTAGATAATAAATGCAGATTCACCTTCAAACTTTCTTAATCCAAATGCTTGTGGGTAGAATCTTAAATAAGCATTTCTATCAGTCCCAAATTATTCTTCCCATGGCACACCAAGGGTGAGAATTGCTGCTGGCAGAACTTCCATTCCAGCTGACGAGGAGAGTTCCATCACCATGGTAACATGCTTTACAGCCATTTGGAAGCAACTTGCTCTAATGTCACAGTAGATGGGAAGCATGCAACTGCTGGGGGTGATTAAGAAATGGTCCAGTCACGGTATGGGAAGATTCAATCAGCACCAAACTAGTCTGCAGACTGCAGAGAACAGATTTTTTTCAAAGATGAGAATATAGAAAACGGAATTTTTATCATTACATTTAAATCTGATGGTCAGTTGAAATGTATTTTTTAAAATGAATAGGAAACTTAGACTATTAGCTCTACTAATATCTTGAGAAGAATTCTAAGAGAATAAAAAGTAGAAAAGCAAGACTAAAACTAAAAATACTTTCAAAAGGCTAAATTGTTGCTTTTTTTTCTCCTCCTATGTTTGGAATCTTTTACCAGAACCCAGTCTATTTTTAAAGACTCTGGAAACCCACTCTGGGTGATTTTCAGAGGATGTGACCACAAAAATGGCTCCCTGTTTTATCAGGTCCCAAATAATATGTGTGGATCTGGGCAACTGTAAAGGAAACTTTCATCATGAAAGAGCAGATGAAACTCTGGTGTGTTTGACCTAACAGTTTTAACATCCATATTAGTCCCAGATGTTTGTCCAAGGAGACTGGATTTTATATAAAAGCTGAGACACAGTGTGGTTTTTATTCCCTCTCATCATACCCATAATATAGAAAATGTGTGCCAATTAAGTAACAACACACATGAGTTAATTATTATTTTAAGGTGATCTATAATAGGTCAAATTTCCCTTCAACATACTTGGGCCTCAGTTGTTTCTAATAAGTTTGTGCCTTTTCAGAAAAAAAAATGCAATGAATGGGTGAAAACATAGTATTCAAGGTGTCTCATTGAGGTACACAAAAAAGATGAGAAAGTTTGAATAACTGAGCAGCAGCTTTTAAAACAAGAATAAACCTTTAGGTTCTTAAATGGCCTCAAAATAAGCTTAAGAAGGAAGTATAGCAGTCAACTTTTCATTACTATGACAAAATACGTGCCAATAGGAAATGCTATAAAGAAAAGAAGTTTGTTTGGGCTCATACTTCTTTGGGTTGTGGGACTGAATCTGTTAATGGTCATCTTACTGGCAAAATCCCAAGTCAGTGTAGAGCACTGCACAGTAAGAAATAAATATGGTGCCTCCCTGTGACTTCCCTGTAGTAGAAGTACTTCCCTGATTTCTTATAAAGCCACTAGTATTCAACCATGAGAACTTCATCCTGATGACCTTATCTAATTGTTTTTCAAAGGCTCCACCTCTTAATAACCAAAGTCTAATTAAGTTCCTACTCCCTTATAATATCTCTCCTCAAGTTCCTATTGCTGTAACTAAAATAGTAACTCCATGACTAAAAAAAACTTGGGGAGGAAGAGTTTACTTGGTTTACACTTCCACATCACTATTCATTCATCATCTAAGAAAGTCAGGACAGGAACTCAAAGAGGGCAAGACCCTGAAGGCAAGATCTGATACAAAGACCATGAAGGAGTGCTGCTTAAAGGCTAGCTTCCCCTAACTTGCTCTGCCTCCTTTCTTTTAGAATCCAGAACCATCATCCTAGAGATGTCCCCACCCACAAAGGGCTGGGACCCTACCAACAGATACTGCTTACTGGCTTATTCTCTATGGCTTATTCAACATGCTTTTTATGGAACCCAGGCACCAACCCAGGGATAGTACCAATAACAATGAAATGAGCCCTCCCTCATCAGTCTCTAAGAAAATGCTTTACAGCTTTGTGTACAACTCTTTTATGAAGTCATTTTCTCAATTAAGATTCTATCCTCTCAGATGACTATAGCTTGTGTCAAATGGACATAAAACTAGCCAGCACAATATTCCAGAATAGAATTAGATTTCACTGCATGAATCACAGACAAAGCACTCACAAATCCTATCCATACCATAACAGAATGACTGTTGTAATATATCACAAGAAACTGTCAGATATCAAAGCCTTTCCTAGTATTCATAATTAGCATATGCTTAAGACTATAAGGCAAAACCCACAGCTTCATTTCCAACCTCCTCTTTTCTATTTTCCAAACACTTGACAAATTAGCCTCCTATGAGTCCTCTAAACTCATTTAACTGCCATTAGAGAACCCCCTTAGTTTCTATCTATAATATTTTTCCCACACCTTATATGATCCTTTCAGTGATTCAAGTTCCTCTTTGTGTAAGACAGATTTCTGTCATTGTAGCAAAACACCCAAGACAGCTTCTAGACAGGACAGGTTGATTTTGGCTCAGAGTTTCAGAGGTTCAGGCAATGACCATGAAGATCGAGAATCTTGGGCACAGTATATGATGGCAGGGGCACATGAAAAAAGAGCTGCCTATCCCATGGCAGCTAGGACAGATGAGGAAATAACTGTAAAGGTCCAGGATTCCAACATCTCCTCTAATGGTCTATCATCAAGACCCTTACTTTCTCCAACAAGACCTATGCACTAAAGATTCCATTACCTTCAAGCACACCAAGCTGGTTATGAAGCCTTTGTTGAAATATTTCAAATCCAACTCTACCACCTTCTGTCTTCTAGCTCACTACCCCTCTGGCTCTAATCCTCCTAGGCAATTCCTGTCTCTCTGGTATGGGGTTTGAATTGAATTGTGTTTCTTCCTATTCATTTTCAACCCACCCACAGAATCATATGTTCAATTCAAACTCTGATACTTCTGAGTTTTATCCTTTTTGTTTGTTTGTTTTAGAAACAGAATGGTTGCAGATTTGATGAGTTAAGATAAGGTCATTGCCCAGTCTTGATGTTGGAATGAGGAAAGTGGATTTGCCTGGAGTGGATGCTGAACTAAGCTAGCTTGGGACCTTAGGACCTCTTGCCCTTGCTGGGGAGGAGATAAGGAGATGGGGAGAAGAGAGAGTGACTGGGAGGGGCAGGAGGGGTGGGAGTAGGAAGGAAGTTTGAACAAGGGGATACATGGATAAAAAATGATACTTTATTAATAATAAATTTAAAAAGTAAAAAAAATAAAAAAGATAAGGTAATTGGTGTTGACCCCAGTCCAATATAACAGTTGTCCTTATGAAACAACTATGACATGAAGAAATGAGTCAGATATAGGGCAAAGGAAATATGGAGAAAGAGAAAGATGATAGGCATTTATAGGTCACATACAGAAGACTAGAATAAATGCTTTCCTTACAGCTCTGGGAAATGACCCAGACACCTGGATCTTAGATTTATAGAGTCTAGAACTGGGAGACAATGTACCTTTAGCTTATTTATTATAATTATTATTATAATTTAAATTTATGTATATGGGTGTATTGGATAAACATATGTCTGTGCATCATATATACCTATATTCCCCACAGAAGTCAACAGAGTTTGTCAGATCCCTTACAACGTCAAGTTCTAAACAGTTGTAAGCAGCCATTCGGTTGCTATGAATTGGATTTGGTTAAGTGCTCTTAACTACTGATGCATCTATTCATCCCTTTGCCCCTGTTGTTTAAATCTCCCATTCTGTGGTCATTTGTTGCAACAGCTCCAGAAACTAATATGATAACTGTAATTTAGGATTTGACATTTATAGCCAGAGCCATATTTTGCTTTTTACTTTTGCTTTCATAAGCCTCAGACTCTGTATATATACATATATACATAATTTTAAATGTATTTTAGGATTTTCTTAAAGCTTCAGAATGACAAAGGCCACAAAAGATCTTATTTATATTTTCAACCCAGAGCAGATTTTTAGAAACTAACTACCAATTAATTGATCTAGTCTAACCTCATCTTTGGAGGAAGTGTTTAGGCATATAAATCATCTAGAGTATTTCATTGTACTTGCCTCTTTTAAGTCTCAAAGGACGATGGCTCAATTTCAACATTTATTAGAGTTGATATCTGAAATCATCTTACATGCCTTTCAATTTAATATCATCTACAAATAGTTCTAATTACAAATCTTCCCAACTCTGCATAACCTATCATCTCACTGTGTAACCCCAGGCGATTACTCTAGACCTTGGTTTCCAAACATGTAAAATGGGACTCCAGTTCTACATACTCACTGAAGAAACTTTCTAATTAAATAGTTCAGTATGAATTAAAATCTGGCTCAAAATCTGGTGCTTTTGAAATCAAAGATCATCATAGACAAAAACTGCTGAGGATATGTAGCTCACAATGCCACATGGCCTTTTTAACTTCCTCAGTTTCATACAATAACTTCTATTGGTCTTTCCCTTCCATTTGGAACCTCAGTTTGGAAACTGCAGGCACCTAACAAACAGACAAAAATGTCTCATGGAACCCAGGAGGTTAAATTGTACCAGATACTGCTGTCACTTCCACAATTGATTCAATTATCATCAAACTAAATTCTTGCTCTACTGCGGGGGGGGGGGGGGAATGGGGATTTATCACCATCACTTTCCAAAAGTATTGAAGTTTCTTTTTACTTTTAGTTTTGCCTTTTGTATCAGCATTGAAACAGACAGAATGAAAGCTGAATCTTCACAAGAGCTCATTTAGAAAAATGAAACTGTGTTACCAGAGAAATGGATAACATAGTAGGATATATTTATCCTGTGAAATGTTATGGGTACCTGATATACAGCCATATTATGAATTGCTTAAAAATATAAATTGATTTGATATTATATATATTTAAACACTTATTTTTTAAAATGAGTCATAGTAACAGTTATTTACATTCTATTACATAGACATCTACTGTTATTGTGAGGGAAATCAATTCAGAAAGGCCTATGGGTACTAAAACCTGTGGATAATCAAATTTCTTACACAAAATGATATGCTATTATCTTATAAAAATCCAAAGATCTTTCTGGGACAAGGATTCCAACACAAGTGTTTTGTTTGGGAAAGGATTCTGTGAAACACTAATGCAGAAAAGAAGAGATAACGTGGAAATGGAGAAGTCAATCAAAAATATGTTTTGTTTTAAAATAAGTTACTACTGTAACTTATTTTAAGTTGGTATTGAATCCATCTGGAGATCTCTTAAGACATGGTAAAAACATATTTTAGAGTTGTACTAACTGAAAAGTGAAAGAACCAGGTAATAAATATAAGTACTTGTCAATTACTGGTCAAGCTCTGGCCCATACATACCTTAAATCCTTAGCACTGTCCCCTTTCCATAAGCAAATAGAACATGTTACCATCATTGCAGAAAGCTCTCATATAGAGAATCACATCTGTTAGAAGTTAGACATCATAGAAGTATATACAAAACTGATTAAAGCCAAGGGTATTTATCAGAGTATAGCTGTATATGTTCACTTGCAAACACATAGAAAAGTTGAAAGGTGGTTTGATTGAGAATTGTCCTCACAGGCTTATATATTTGAATACTTATCCCTATTGGTGAAATTGTTTGGGAAGCATTAGAAGGTGATCTTGTTGGAAGATGGAGTGTCATGGTGGCAGACTTTGAGGTTTCAAAAGCTCAAGCCATTTCCAGTTATCTCTCTCTGTCTACCCTATGCTTATGGATCAAGATGTAATCTCTCAACTACTGCACCAGTGTCATGCCTGCCTACCTGTTCCCATGCTTCCTTCCACAATGGTCATTGACTTTAAATCTCTGAAACTGTAAGCCCCCTCAAAAACTTTTTCTTCTATAAGTTAGTTACCTTAGTCATAGTGTCTCATCACAGAAATAGAAAAGTACCTAAGACAGCCTTTGTTCACACTATTTTTCTTGACTGCAGACAATAGAACTTCAAGGTTCTACTCAAGAAGACAAAATTCATGGTCATCTCCTTGAATGCTTCCAAAGCATGTTCTTCTCTGCATGTACATTTCACAGTGATGGGTAGCTATCATAATAGCTTTTCAGTAACTATAATGAATAACTTGGCCAATGAAACAAACACTTTCTTAGTCCCTTTTAGGTATCTAAAGCCAACACAGCCCTCACATTGGTCTTTTAATCAATAACATTTATGCCAATCAAAAAACCCATAAGATTCCATGTTCCTCTGCTAAATGATACACTAACTTTCCAAACACACCATCTATCATTTTCTACATCAAGCCTCAAAAAATGGTCCACATTATGCTATGCCCATCTGAGTCTCTGACTCCTTCTATTTTCCCCTTTGCACAAGATTTCAGATCAGTTGGTCACCTTTTTTTTTAGGCCTGAATGGTGTCCCTGCTGTAATCCACCTAATTCACCAGAACACATATCGAGAGTTAGCCTGGTTTTAGTCAAATAGGCTGAAAAAAAAATGATCTTAATCCAGCATCATTCTCTGTATGTACTTAAAAAAAGTCTAAGCTTTGTTTGCATATTATTTCATTCATTCATTCATCTAACTGTTTATTAAGTGTTTGCAATGAACTAAGAACTATGCTGAGCATTTTGCTAACATTCAGTACATACAAAGGCATGGATCAAACTAGGGGACAGTTTAAAGGAGGCACTTTCTAGACTGACTTCTCTGTTAAAATCTCTCAGCCATGTTAATTTTCCTGTAATTTAATCTGTTCTTGTAAATGTCGGACATATATTTATATCTATACCTTAAAACCCAGCTTTGAATGGAAAGAGATGCTCTGTAGCAGGAGCCCTTGGCCTTGTGCTTGTCACTTGCACAAACTTACATCAAAAGTCAGCTCATTTCTCCCTGATAAGATTGATTTTAATATTAATGTCACTGCAGCTCTTACACTGATACTTCTTTATCTTCTAAAATTTAAATTTAAAAAAATCTTCTCACAATGAGAGAACAATTCCACACAGGCCAATGGTGGAGCTGCTTCTAAAGCAGACACCCTTCCATTGTGGAGAAACAGAGTCTGCAAAAGGAATAAGCATACACAGATTGAAATCTAGGGCCTTGACCTAAAGTACCTGGTCCCTTAATATGTGATTTATTATAGGAGATGTACTAGAGATGCTTATCTGAGCCACAAAAAAAATCTTTATATCCTCTGGTTTTGTAGCAATATGATTCAAATAGCATCCCTGACTGTGAAAAGATCACATCTTATAGTCAAACATGCATTTGGGATTTAGGACAAAACAATGCATACAGATGCTTCACCCCAAGGGACAGTTTCTTTCAGTAGAATTATTTACTAAACAGGAGATTGGAACCAAAGAATAAAATTTTATTTAATCTTCCACTCTTTGTAAAGAAGCAATTCATTTGACATCTTTTATGCAGTGAAAATCTGGAAAGTAATTGCTATACATTATTGGCTCTTTGTTTGATGTACTGCTCCAATGGCTACCCTTGGAATTAAACTGCACCTAAGAAGAAAGTTGCAGGTAGGTAAGGAAAAAATAATTATTCTAGTTAAGGGTAATATTAAAGTTCCTGTACTTGTAGATCAAGAAACCAAAAGCAAACAACACTCTTTAAGAACCTTCCTTCAACTAACCACAAGGGTGGAGAAAAACCTGCAAGATTCTGTTTCCCCCTGTATTATTGATCCCAAAGAGCCCTAGGTGAAGTTTGCATAAAATGAATAGACATAAAAACCCATATGTACAAATAAAAATACATTATTTTCAAAAAAATTTTTTCCAAGGAAAAAATTGCTTCTAACTTTGAAACCCTATATCCATTTGTCAGAAGGATTTCCCTATTCCTGATTCCTGGGAGATACACAAATGCCTTGGAGACATGAGATAACACTCAAAGATTAAGGAAGACCATGTGGTCATCAATTTCTATTCACTATTTGTGCCTGAAGTGAAGATCATCCATTTTTGCACCCCACTTCTCTTATATGTCTTCCTATCCATGCCCTTCAAGGTTTTTCTTTCTCCCCAGCACTGTAAAAGCCAGAACATATGCCTCCATTACCCAGGAAGCCCAATATTATCAGTACCTTTCTGGTCTTGGAGATATTCCCTTCTTTTCTTCCTGCTCATGAAACATTTTGTTTGTTCATTTGTTTCTCTGAGTAGATCAAAGGATGAGTAAATGTGCTAAAAGCAAGAATAGCAGAATGTTAGCAGTAAATATCTTTGAGAGTAATGAGAATTCACTGCAAAATGTTATCAATCCAGTCATATGTATGAGCTATTTGGTAATAAACTAAAAATAGAAGTTTCTATCCGGCCTGTACCTCTATGTGGTGGTCACTCAACAAAAGAATGAAAAGAAGCTTAGCACAATGGGGTAATTAGCCCTATCACATAAAACTCTCCCAAGACAGGGGAAATGAGCTGCCTAACCAACTTCCTTGGAATCCAAGAGGTAAAAATAATCATGAGAACAAAGCAAAATTTCATATCTCATCAGATTTTCTTACCACCCATATCAAATGAAAAAGAAGCAGGTATGTCCACACCCATTCCTCATTACTACCCCTATCTGATATCTGGTTGCCTAGATATCAAAGCCAACTTGATATTACTGTAAGCCTTAGAGTCTAAGATGTTTAGGAATTCAGCAACTCTCTTCACTTTTATATGTTAAATATGGAACACAAACAATAAATTCTTGGCTTCAGGATACTTACAGTGAAGATAACCCAAAACGTTGATAGTCAAAAATTAAAAAAAAAAAAAACTAAGTTCTCAAAATAGCCTGTGGATTGGTTATTAAGGTTGTACTGAAATGATCTTACCATTGCTTCAAAGGCTGAAAAATGACACCTGCTAGCGGTCTTCCTTAATTCTGCCTTAATCACCAGCAGAAAATGAGAAGCTCTGCACAGTGATAGGTAGAAGCTAAAAGACCCTTTATGTACATGGATAAAGTCAAAGTTTTGTCTGACAGTTGCCATATTATGTGGTAATGATTAGACGGGCTTTTTTTTTAATCAAGCTTGGAAGATGTTTTAAATTTCTTAATAGCTAAGCATTGAGTAACATGTGGATGATACATATTAGGTTGCCACTAGACTCATCCATGTGCAATAGTTTATTATTAATATTCAGTCTGATATTTGAGTGTCCCCCAATGGTTGATTGTAATCCAAGGCTTGATAGGCAAAATGACATAACTGGAAAATGGTAGGCTATTTAGAGGGGAGGTCCTTCGGTATTGGAAGTTTAATTTCATCCACAATAATCTCTTATTGCTCTAGCTGTTTTTACAACTACCCACATTCCTTCTTCCATGGAGTGCTTCCATCCACTGACCTTACAAGAACCAAGCTGATACAGGCAATATGCTTTTGAAATTTCAAAACAATGAGCTAAATAAACTTTTTCTACATTGGCTGCGTCTCTTTAGGACTGTGAAGCTGAATAAGAAATGGTGAAGAAAGTAGTCTGTAGTACAGAGAAAGCTGAAGTATGTTAAGATAATCATCAGGCTACCAGAAAGACAAGAAGTGATGAAAAGGATTAATTTTAACTTTGGATCGTTAATTGGATGGATGATCTGCAAACTCTGAATTGTGATTAGTGTGGTTCTCTGCAAACATCTGTAAAGAGATACTCAGTGATGCTGAAGTAGGAACTGATTCATTTATCTAAAAGTGACTAGCAAGTTTTCTGAGTATTGTTGAAAGGCTTGGTGGTTTATAAGACCAAAGAAAACTGTAGTTAGAACAGCGATAATGATATAATTGTAGTGTGCAGAAAATGTACCCAACTGATACAGATACTATAGCAGGCATCATCATGATCATTATCACTATCATAGTCAAAACCTGCCATGAAATAGTCCTACAACTCCAAAAGTGTGGATTTGCATGCAATCTCTCATCACAATTTGGACCTTCATGTAAACAAAGAACATACTTTTCTACTTATCCCTGAATGTCCTTGCTGTCTTCTATACTTAGATGCAGAATAACTTTACTTCCAGCACTGTTTCTTGAATGAAACACACTTTCAAGTCAAAGAAATGAATTTAACTTAGATAGGGAGAACAAATAATGGACAAACACAAAGTTCCCTTGTACATAAATACCACAGTAAGGTTTTCTCTATGATGAAATTAATATTGGAAAGAACTAAAATATTTAAGTTACATGGGCAGGTAGAAAGAGGATAAAATCACAAAATGTTTAACTATGAAGGCAACCAAACAGCCAACAAGCATATAAGAAAAAGTTTAACAATTCTCAGAGAAATGCAGACAGAAAAACAAAATGGAGGAAGCTGGATAAATAGCTTAGTGTTTAAAAGTGTGTATTTTTACACTAGTGTCCATGTGTGGAATTAACATTAATTCCAGTTCCAGAAAGTCTGACACAAGCTTCTGTGTAGCACGAATTCTAGTTGTATTAAAAGAAAATCAGAGCCAGATATCAGGGAAAGGCTGAAATATCAAAGAGAAAAACAACATAGTCAAATCTCACCCAGCTATCTTCCAGCTTCTTCAGTCTGTTCCTGGTCACTTCTAAAGGCTCATCTGTCTTCATAAGCATGCTTTAAATACCTTCTTCACTCAGCTGTATCCCATCCAGGTTAAGATTAAAAGCAGGAGCTACTACTAGTTGATAGTTAGCCTTAAACTCACAGAAACACAGAAAGATCTCTATCTCTGTAGTTATGGGATTAAAGGCATAGGTTACCACCCCCAGTCTTTCCCCAAGCTTGGATTAAAGGTGTATGCCATCACTGCCTGGCTGTTGGACCTTGTACTCACAGAGATCCCCTGGATCCCCATGCTGAGAAAAAAGTGTGAGTTACCATTGCTCTGTTATCCCTTGAACTCCCTAAGATCCAGAATGATCTCCCAAGTGATGGAAATAATGGTGTGTGCTACCTCTACCTAGTTTAACTGTGGGTTGATTTACTGATATTCCAGGTTTTATTAAATATATAACATATAAAATATATAACACGTCTGAATTCAGCAGCCATCTGCCATCATGTGTGTGTGCTCAAGAATGCATTCACATGTACACACATACACATACACACACGCGTGCGCGCACACACACACACACACACACACACACACACACACACACACAAAGTAAATCAAATATTGAAGAACACAATGAGGGAGCTGAAGAAATGGCTGAGAATTAAGAGCAATGGCTGCTTTTCCTGAGGAGCTGGGTCCAATTCCCACCACCCACATGGTGGTTCACAACCATTTATAACTCAGTCCAAGGAATCTGATGTACTCTTTTGGCTTCTTCTGGCACCAGGCATGCACATGGTACATAGACATATGTGCAAGGAAAACACCCATTCAAATAAAATAAAATAAAAATAACTTTAAGAAACTGCAATCTATCACCTTGCATCTATAGAAATGAGTATCTTTGAAATACTAAAAGTAGCAAGAGTATGGAGAAAAGGAAAACCTGCTGCACGGTGGGAATGTAAGCTAACACAGCTGTATGCAGATTCCTTAAAAAAAATAAAAAAGAGAACAACCACATGCCTCAGCTGTCCTGCTTATGATTATTTCCCCAAATTTAAATGAAATGAGCTGTGTAAAAGAGACGCCTATACTCTTAGGTTTGTAGCAGCATTATTCACAAGTCAATTATGGTAACAATTAAAATTCCATCAATGGATGAAATTTTTAAACTGTATCACACACACAAGGGAACATAATACAAACATAAAAGGAAGGAAATCCTGCAATTTGCAACAACATGGGTGAACCTTTGCTTATGCTAAGCAAAATAAGCCTCATCACAGACCACAATGAGACTCTGTATGACTTTACTTAGAGAAGTAGAGAATGAAATGGAGGTGACTAGAGGCTAAAAGGAAGAAGATGAAGAACTAAGAAATGTCCATGGGATATAGTGTTTCAGTGAGATATAAAGAATATTTTTTTCTGATCCAGTGTAGAGAATAATAACAAGGTAATAATAACATGCATTTGTAAATTGCTAAAAACATACAGTTTCAATATTCTTCCTGCAAAAATTAAATATGTGAAGTTAATCAGCTTGACTCAATCATTCTATAATATGTCTATGCCTGTGTATATTTAAGATTATATATGCATTTGTGTGTATGTGTGTCACTGTAATATTTAAATATATCCAGCTATTATGTGTATGGAATAAAATGGAAATCTATTATAATAAATATGCATATATAGCAATTTTTGAGTAATATTGAGAGGCTGAGTGGCTAGTATAACCAAAGATAACTACAGTTAGAGCAGTAATAATGATATCATTGTAGTGTGCAGAATACATACTTGATTTGTACAGGTATTATAGCAGGCATCATGTCATTATAACTGTAATCAAATCCTAGTCTGAAACATACACATAAACATCCCTTATACGTAAGCTTGCATGAATACAGGCCTTGGTTATCAATTTTCTTCCTTCCTAGTTTCCTCTATCAATACAGGCTTACTTAGAAGACCTAGAATGATACACAAAAAGCCTTTGGTTTAAGACACTTAGGCAAATTCACTTGTAGTCTTTAAAAGAAGTTACCATGATATAGGAATTCTATAGATCAAGAGTGAATCATTGTAGAAAAATAGCTACATATATGCTTTGGAATAAAACAGCTTTGAATCTTATCTCTCTGTCTGAAAATTCATAGATAGAACATCATTTTTTAAAGCATGTGAGGGTAATTATAATAGCTTTCAGGTGCAGAAGTGTGTTTTGTACAAAGCATCCTGTCTGGTCCTATATAAAGCCTAGAGCCACCCAGAGTCCCAGAATGTACATGAAGACTGCCTTGCTGTCTGATTACACTTGTGTTCCCATCAGTGGGGAACTCTGTAGGCCAATACAGGTCACAACCCAAAATATGAAGATCCCTTCAATCAGGTCAGTGAGCATAATAGAAAGAATAATTTACAATTATAAACAAGAATTGTCATTAAAGAATAGTGTTTTCACTAGCAGATCAAACCCTGGATTCAGATTGCAATAAAGAACAAACCACAAGGACCACTTTGACATAAACTATAAGAGTTCAACTATTCAAGTATGAATTCCCCAATTCTCCTGAAAGAAATATTATATTCTCTTAAAACCAAAAGCAATCTGCTTGTTGTGCTTGAGCTACTGTTAACAATGTCACTAGGAACACAGCTTCCGAATTCCTCAGTCTGGGTCAGCATATTCCTGAAAAAAATAAGTCAGGGCTCATTCAGCTGAAAGTCACATTCCCAGAACCTACCTAATAATCATTCAAGACATTGAGTAGATGAATAAATTAATAAATTAAATGTGCTACACTAACACTGAATGTTTTTGTTCAAAAGTACACTCAGTACATTATTAGCCAATGAAATGTCCAGAACTCTGAAGACATATAATATCTTGCCAAAATAAAGAAATATCACAGGACAAATTACAACAGCAAAAATCCTTGGGGCCAAACTCAAAGTCAGAGTCCCAGCTCAGTGCCTGGGTTCACTAGATAAATCATAATTTCCTGGTGCCAGTGACCATGCCTGCATCTTCCCTGGCACTGTTCAACTCTCTAAACAGGACTCAGAGTGAGTTACAAAGCTGGGCCTCTCACTTTCATTCTACATCCGTTGCTCCTTCTGTTATTGGTGAAGCATTGAATAGTAACCCATCCTAGCTGGCACCCCAGTGTCGCTGTGCTATGCCCCAGGCACTCAGTGTGGGAAGCACATCCACCTGGCAGGATTAGAAGAAAGGAATATGCCAGGAGATAAAGAAAAATCCTGTGTAAATATCTAATCTGGCCTGTCCGGCTATAAAGCTGAAGAGCCCTGCCTGACATCACCACTGTGATTTTACATAAATGACATTCAGGCTGGCTGCAAAACCCCATGTGAGTCTCAACAGTAAAGGGCCTCTGGGTAATTCACCAGCTGACTAGCTTATTTTAGCACAGTTAGTAAAACACTGCATTAACATTTAGCTTTTGTGTGTAGAACAAGCTGTGCAGTAAATTTTTCTAAATGTTACTGAAATATATTACCTGCAAAGTATGGGCTAAGCTGAGGCAGCAACAGGAAAAGTCTCTTTTCTCAGAAAACCTGGATTTTGAAACAAACTTAGTTCATACTTGGAGAAGGCACAATTGGAAAGTTCTTAGTATGTGATGGGCATGCCTAGGAATGAAGGACTATCTACCTATGCCATGGAGTACACACTCATTTGATCCTTTACTCTACATGTATTGTATTCTTAATGTCTATAAACCCCTTTATTAGGAACCAAGTAGTTTGAGGAGTATTAAGCTCAGCCTTTTCTATATTGTGAAATAGGAAAATTGGCATCAGAATCTGCCCTCAGAACTCTGCTGCTTAATCTCTTGGTATCAGCTCCATCCAAAGTCCTCAGTGCATCTTTTTACAAAAACTTTGCAACTTGTGCTTATGGAATTTGGGGGATTCAAACCAAGTGCTTCCTATGAGTCTTAGGAAAGTATAAGTGTGAAATTCTCAACCAGTTGGAGACTGGAATTTAAAAGCAATTATTGCTGCACAAGTAGGGGTAAAGCTAAGGTATATTCAGGTGTCTCAGAGTTCTACTCTTTCACCTTGGTAACTGGCATAGGAAAGAGTCTGGTTACATATATCCCTCAACCCTAGATGACACTGTGTTCTTGTGATAGAAAAACATGTTAAGTCAAGAATGCATTCAACACACTTCACCTACCCAACATTCAAGTTAACATCAGCACACTGTAGAGTATCTGTTATCCCTTTCACGGTGATCTGACTGGAAATGGCATATCCAGACAGAATTAGACCACAGACCACTAGCCTAGGAGATCAAAGACAAAAATTTGACCTGTGGTTTCTATCTAATTTCTAACATTTTACACCATTAGAAAAAAACAAAAACAAAAAAGGAGCTGGAATGGTGGCTCAGTTATTAATAATACTTGCTGTTCTTGCAAAGGATCAGCATTCAATCCTAGCAACAGGCCAGGTGGCTCAACTACCTACAACTCCAGCTCTAGGAAATCCAATTCTCTCTTTGGGCCTCTGTGGGCACTCACATATACAGGACATACATTTGCACAAACATGAAATAAATAAATAGAAATCATTTTTTTTAAAAAAAAGTACTTGTAAATTGAACTATGGTAAGTAGGACTCATTTGTATTGTCTGCTGACTTATTATCCACTCCCTACAAGCACTTTTTGGTAGGCCATTTGATCTCCAACAACATTGTTGACTAAGAAACACCTTCCTACCACGCCTATCTGAAATAGGTCCCTCTTTGTCTTTGAATGCAACTTTCACCCTTGAACACAAATCATTTTGCAATCCCTACTGTGTGCAAATTGTCCTAATAATTTCCTCAGGCCTCCATTAAACAATGATTAATTGCTTATGTAATTAATTAAAGCATCTTTCCATTTCATTAAAGCCCCCAATTCATTATGTTGGTGTGAGACTGATCCAAAGGGTCAAAAAACAAACAAACAAGCAAGACTGAGCCCTTTCCCCCAGAAATCCAACAGCTTAGGACTCTTCTACTCCTAAGCTTGATGATGTTTGGCTTCTGACCCCAGGGAATTCAAACTGTAGAGATAACTGTTTGTTTGAATTTTTACCAAAGTGACCCTGAAATGTATTTCCTTGCTACATTTTCTGTTACTGTAACGGAATGCCTGAAATGAATTTATTTTAAGGAGAGATTTATTTTGGCTATATATACTTCAGGATGTTATAAGTCTAAGAACACAAAATCTGCATTGTGGTGACATGCTATGAGGACTTTGTTCAAAGTTCAAAAACCTGAGACTGGATTTGTTTTATGATAATCAATTCTTTAAGTACTAATAATTCAACCCCTCAGGAGAAAGAACTCACAAGTAAAGGGAACCCATGCATTAGTTCCTCTGCCTGGTGACCCAAACCCATTTCTCTAGGCCCCATCTCCCAAAACTGCCCAAAAGGAGTCAAAACCTCAATGTGGAGCATGGTAAAGCCAAGGGGCTTTCAAATTGAAGCAGGCCAGAAGGCAGCAAGTGAGAGGATGCAGAGACAAAAGAGGAAGATCACAGCCCTGTGGTCCTCCCAGCACTGCTGCTGCAAGCTTACAGAAGATCAGAGGGCTCCTTCTGACAGGGACCATGACAGAAAATAATGGCAAGGTAGAAATGTTGGGAAATGTCAAGCAAAACTAGGCAGGGAGGAGAAAGGTAGGGAGAAAATGCAAAGGGGCATTGCTTATTAAGAGAGGATAGAAATATATGCACAAATAAACACCGGGAAGATAAAGCTGGTAACATTTGCCCACTCTTAATTCTGATCAGGTGGATTATTTAGCTGGTGAAGAGTCAACAGCAAAGTGACCTGGTAACTTTCCTGAATGCAAGCTGATAGATATTCAGAAAATACAAAGCTATTTGCATGTGTGCAAAACCCAGGAGAGATGTTTTCTCATTATTCTCAGTGGCTTTAATTATTTAGGTTCCTAGTGCCTTCAATCTACATGGTTACAGTTAGGAAGCAACTGTACACAAACAGCCCTGCCAAGAGACATCCACTAGAGAGAGAGAGGTGGCCACTGGCCACATTGTCCAAGCTTCCTACCCATATATGACTGTAAATAGGTAGCTGGATAAATTCAGAAGCTATAGTAGTCACAAAAATGACATATATTCTAGGCATCTCCACTAGAAGACATGATGTACTGATAAGGTTGTTTTTTGTTTTGCTTTGCTTTTTGTCAACTTGACACAAGCTAGAGTTATAGAGGAAGAATAATTTGGCAAAATGCCCCCATCAGATTGCTGATAGACAAGCCTGTAGGCATTTTCTTGATTAATGATTGATGTGAGAGGGCCCTTTGTGGGTGGTAGGCCCTGGACTTGGGTGCAATTCCAAAGCAGGCTAAGCAAACTATGAGAATAAGCAGCACCCCTCCATGGTCTCTGCTTCAGTTCCTACCTCCAGGTTCTTGCTTTCAGTTCTTGTCCTAAATTCCATAATGGTGGACTATTATCTAGAACTGTAAGGAAATAAACCTTTTTCTCCCCAAGTTGCCTTTGCTCATGGTGTTTATGATAGCAAAAGAAAGCAAACTAACCTGGGTTGCCTGTTTGACCATTCAACAAATACTTAAGCATCTACCATGTGCCAAACGTGGGACAGCAAGGGAACTTCAGTTTAGTAAATATTATGTTTTGTTACTTAAAAAAATATTTAGCTGTCATGCTAACTCTTTTAAAGGCAACACAAAGGAAGTCTGACGTTATTTAGGAAATAATAGGAAAGATGTTGATTCAAAAACCTAGCTTTGCCACTCACTTGCCATGTAACAAAAGATAAGTTCATTGTCATTATTAACTCTGAGTCTCAGTTTTAGAACCCTTAAAATTGTCAACAGTAATAGGATATGGTACCCAGTGTACTCATTGCAAAGCTAAGTAAAATAATAGATGGAAGGGCTTAGCACACTGTCTTTTACATAATAAATGCCTTATTAATTTGCTATTGCTTCTATAACAAAGTACAGTGAATTTAGTTTAGAAAGTCAAAAGTTCAAAATAGGTCTTACAATTCTAAAATTGGAGTGATAGAAGTATGTGTTTCTTTTGGAAGTTTCAAGGAAGAATTCACTCCATGCTTCTTCTAGCTTTCAGAAGTGACCGACAAGTTTTTTGATCATCCTGTCTCCTTTTAATTCTGCTTCTACCCCTTTCTCCCTTACTTGGTCTTTGTCATTATCTTGGGCCCTCCCAGATAATTTAGAATATTTTTGTCTCTTTAGAGTCTTAATTTAATCATACTTCAAAGCCTCTTTTGTGATGTAGAGTAACATAGTCACAGGTCTAAAAACTGGAGAAGCCTTTGGGGAAGGATTGTTTATCTTAACACAGTGTTTATTGGCTTTTCATTTTGTGTGTTGTTAGAAAGCCTGCTGCTGGCTTCTTTGAAGACAGATAGTTTTGGGCAACTTTCACATACTGTTTACCTCTTACCTACATGAAGGCAAAAGGCCCTTTTAGCTCCAGGTGGGATATTATATGTAAATAAGTACTTTAAAATGTCAGAGGTCATCATGATCATCACACTGTCCTCATGGATAAGCACAGACATGAAAACATGCAGAATTTTTGGTAGAGAAGGAAGAGCCAGAAGGTGAACAAATTGAATGCAGTAACTATAGTGGGATTATGTTGTTGCATTGTCAATAATTGTCCCGCCTACTGATTTAATAAAAATGCTGATTGGCCAAAGGCAGACAAGAAGTGTGGGTGGGGCTACCAGACCAAGAAAACTCTGAGAACAGGAAGAACAGAGCAGAGATGCCACACAGAAGACAGAGAGATGCCATGGAGACATCACAATGATATGGCAGCCAAAGCACAGGAAAGAAGTTGAAATGCTGCTTTGAGAAAAGGTACTAAGCCACATGGCTGAACAGGATAAGAATCATGGGTTAGTTTAAGGGTAAAGAGTTAGCAAGTTATATGTCTGGGCCCTAGGCTTATTAGCATAAAATTAATGTAAGCCTTTGTGTGTCTCTGTGGTACTGTGGGACTTCAAGTCTACAAGTCTGTGAGGCCCGAACCTCAGGGCTAGACACAAATGTCGAGGCCAGAAACATAATACTACAAGTAACAGCTGCCTTTGGTCCCATGAACATAAGAATTTGATGAGGATGTAGTTTTTTAACCAAAGGAAGTGTTCTTAGGATTCTGTCCCAGCCGCTAAAGCCCTGGACAATGGCAATTAGTTCTGACATTCTGACTTTTGACTTCAAGGTCCATTTAAGAAGGCTCTCCATCTTGGACCCATCCCCTTTTCTTGTTCTACATTCTCCTCACGTTGCCAGAGGGTGTGTACCCCTCCCCTTCTGTCTCTATCTATCTATCTGTCTGTCTATCTATCTATCTCTCCTTCCTTACTCTATAAGAAAATCTATCTATGTGGTTACCATCTTAGTGTCTTTTTCCATGGCTGCAGATCACTGCATGCTTGCAGCCATCATCTGCTATCATCTGCCACCAGCCACAGGTATTTGTGTTATCATAATACATCAAGTGTTACAACTTTGCAGACACTGCCAAGGTCCTTCTAAAACTAAAGAAGAAATTTGCAATAAAATGAGATGATAATAGCTCAATATTTCCAAAGGTCTTTGCCAGATCACCTACCCAAGTGAGACCTTCCTTGACCACTCTTTTGAATATAGCACCCTTTTCACATCCAATACCAATTATGTTTTTTTTCTTAGGGGTTTCGTTACCTCCTAACATAGTACATATTTATCTTGGTAATTATATGAATTTCTTATTTTAATATATTCTCCAGAAAGGCCAAGTTCCTGCTTATTTATTTCTATATCCCCAGTGCCTAGCAAAGTGCCTAGCACATAGTGAGTTCTAATAAATAACAACTTCTGTGAATTTGTAGACTCAATAGATGTACTTCTGGAACAATGATATTCAAATGAAAAACATAAAAAAATGTTCATATTTTAGGGTTGGGGAATATGTCCTGGAATTTATTTGATTCTAAAGTTATTATGTGAAAAACCAGGTTATAAGTTGGAATTCATTTGTTTTCTTATCTTAAACTTTGATTATGAGATTTCAAGAAACAAAATATAATGGTTATGGACAAGTTTGCACTGACAGAATATATTAACATATTTATTATAACTTCTATCCTAGGCTTCCTTTTTCTTTTTTTTCAATTTGTTATAAATATTTACTCTAGAGAATAAATTTAGCCACAGAAAAAGAACATATTCCTTTCACAGAGAAAAAGAAAGAGGAACATAAAATTTTGTTCTATGTGTAGCCATTTTTAACCAGGAGGCATGAGCATTCATCCATCTTCCAGGTAGTAATAAATTCATATAGATGACTATGATCCTGTGGAATGTAGATAGACAACAATTAAAACATGAAAGCACTCTCTTTGTAGTTGTGGTACATCAAGAAATTATGTTGCCTGCAATATCTTACCCACATGGTAAAATGAAAAGTTAATACCATAGCAGCTGATGATTACCAGAGCTGGGGAGTAGATGGGATAGATCGATGTGTACTCAGTTACAATTAGAGAGGCATGAGAAGTTCTTGGATGTTTTGTGAAGTAGAATAATTATAGGTAACAAGAAAACACTGCATAATTTTCTTTGCTTGTTTGTGACAGGGTAATATAGGCTAAAGTAGACTGAAACATCCTGTATATTTAATGATGATCTTGAACTCCTGATCCTCCTGCCTTCATATTCCCAGTTCTAGAACACATGATATCATGTCCAGTTCATACTTGCACATTTAAAAATGTATAATGTAGGCTTGTGAATGCTTTCATCATAAAGAAATAAAAAATGTTTTTAAAGTAGACATGTTTAACTCAGCATAAACATTATAAAATGTATACATGCATCCAAACATTTCTAATTTTCAGATATATAAGATAACAGCTAAAATAATTTAAATTAAATTAAAAATAAATTATGGTTTCAAGGTTTTAGATGTTCAGTGTAGGATAACAACTTCTGAAGACAGATAATGAGGGTGATTACATGGAAGTGCTTAATGCAACTGACAAATATTATTGATGATTAAAATGATGATGTTTATATTATTTTTATTTTGTCACTGTGTAAAGAAGCAAGTCCCCATTGATAGAACTGATAGTCCTTTGTACCTACCACTACCATTTCCCAGCTTCAAATGATATAAAGCTGCAGAACTCAGAGTTTCAGATCACTTCAATCGAGCAGAGGCCTCACTCAACTCCACAACTGCTATGGAACACCTGAGGTGTAT
Source organism: Sigmodon hispidus (assembly GCA_004025045.1). NCBI lineage: Eukaryota > Metazoa > Chordata > Mammalia > Rodentia > Cricetidae > Sigmodon > Sigmodon hispidus. Next base: position 4,742 of record PVIH01017903.1, on the reverse strand, counting down.
TTGCTAGGTCCTTCATCCCCCTTAATTCTAGTGTGTTCTTTATTCTTCTTGCTAAATAAAGTTCTACCAGACTATGTTCAGTAGGCTTGGTCCAAGAAATCATCTTGTCTAGTTCTCACACCTGTCTCTGGAATTCTGTAGCTCAGGACTCTCCTAGAACAAATCAGTAATAATTAAAGCCATCTAACTTATAATTTCTAGTTTCTATTATAATTAGACTTCCTAAGATTTTTTCCACACATATAGGTTATATATGTCTGCTAAAATCAGAAGACTGTTCAGGTAGAACAGGTATTTTCATATAAAGTAAAAAATGTCTGAACACTGTTCTTGTGAGTTATTGTTTGGTCTATTTCTGAAAGACTAACTACTTTTAGATATGGTAGCTTCCTATTGTTGTGCAGATAACCCAGAAAGGGACTTCCAAGTATCCATGAACCATCCTTGTTCTTTGGAATATTTGTTTATTGTTTTGGTTTGATTTTTGTTTGTTTGGTTGGTTTGGTTTGGGTATTGCTTTAAAATTCTTTTTTTCTCTTTTTATGTAAATCTGTTTATTTTCTATTATTTTTTTACATCCTGATTGCAGTTTTTCCTCTCTCCTCACCTCCCAATTCCTTCCCCCACCTTTCCTCTGCCTCCACCACATCCCACTCCTCCTCCTTTTCCCCCCCTCCTCCTCTATTTCTGTTCAGAAAAGGGCAGGTCTCCCATGGATATCAACAAAACATGGCATATCAAGTTACAGCAAGACTAGGGACTTCCCCCCAGCATGAGGAAAGGGTCCCAAAAGCAGGAAAAGGAACCAGAGATATCCCCTACTCCCATTGTTAGGAGTCCCATAAGAATACCAACTTACACAACTGTCAGATGTATGCAGAAGGCCTAGATCAGTCCCATGCATGCTCCCTGGTTGTCACTTCAGCCTCTATGAGCCTCTGTGAGCCCTTATAAGCCCAAGTCAGTTTATTCTGTGGGCCATTTCCTCATGGTGTCCCTGACCCCACTGGCTCCTACAATTCTTCCTCCCCTTTTTCAGCAATATTCCCCAATCTCCACCTAATGTTAGGCTGTGGGTCTCTGCACCTGTTTCCTTCATTTGCTGGATGAAACCTCTCAGATGACAACTGAGCTGGACACCAATATATGAGTACAAATATCATTAGGAATCATATTATTGACCATTTTACCAGTCATGTTTGGTTCTATCATAAGTCTCTGGGATATCCCAGCCCTCAAGGCAGTGTCAGGGGTGGGCTCCCTCTCTCTCATGGCATGAGTTTCAGGTTGGATGAGTCATTGGTTTGCCACTCCCATAATTCTGCATCATTTTTACCCTAGCACATCTTGAAGGCAGGACAAATTATAGGTCAAAAGTCTGTGGATATGGTTTGGTGTCTCCTTTTTCTACTGAAGAAACAGGCGCTAGGAGAGGAGTTAAGACCATTCTGTGTCCATTGGTCTATCCAAATGCATTCATTCATTGGCTGAATAAAATGAATGAGGAACCTCTTCTCATGGATTCTCTATAGAAAGAAACAAATAATAAGCAAAATTTATATTATGAATTATATTATACAGAGAGCAGATTATATTTATGAATATAATATATGTATATGTACATATATGCATATAACAGCAATTAATGAATAAAGGCAATGAATTTGAAAAAATACAAGGTGGAATATATGAGACAGTTTAAAGGGAGCAAAGAGAAGGGATAAATGATTACATTCTTTTTAACTCTCTTTTATTTATTTTTTTTTGTCTTTCACATTTTGTATCTTGATCCCATTCTTTTCCTATCCCTTTATATCCACCCTCTGCCCTTGCAACCTCCCCTGAAAATAAAGTAAAAGAAAATTTAAGAGAACAAAAGGGAAAATCAATCTCATCATGAAAGCTATAATGAGACATAGTGAGTCACACTGTAAAGCCTGTTACAAGTATTCATTGCAAAGAGTCATTGGTCTGGTTCAAGGCCTCTGGTTTCTACTGTACTATCGATGTTGGGCCCTCACTAGGACTCTTCTTGGATATCCTCTTGTTGCTCTGTGTCGTGAAGATCCTGCAGCTTTGGATGTGCAGGTCAGGTCCTTTCCCATGCTCCAGCAGATCATAGATGAGGTGGATGTTGGGGTGGACCAACTCATAACCCTGGTTCTGGGCCTGGGTAGTTACAGGGTTGGTCAGCCTGCCAGCTCTCCCTTGTCCTCACCTCCAGGGTGAGCTCTCCAGAACTGCAGGGGCAGTTCTTTGCTTTCACATTGTCAGAGTCAGCTCTCCCATACCTACACCTTAAGAGCCAGCTCTTCTGTGTTGCCCAGGTAAGGTGCAGGGGCCACTCTTCTGAGTGCTGCAGCTGCTCTCTCTGACTCTTATAACCTCACAGCCAGCTCTCTCAACTGCCACACAGGGGTGGGAAGGGGGCATGTCTCTCCAGCCTATGCCACCGTGTGGCAGATGAGGGGCAGGGCCAGATCTCCCACACTTACCTTTTTAGAACAAGCTCACATGTGCCCCCCACCCCCCATCCCATGAACAAGTTCAACTCTGTTGTGCTGCCCAGATGAAATATATAACTCTCTCCTGAGTGCTTCAGACAGTTCTCCCTAACATCAAGGTGATAGGCCCAACTCTGTACAGCCACATACTCTCAGTATTTGGTGGTATCAGAAGCCATGGATATCAGCAGAAAGCAGGGCTGCATCAGCGCCATGAACTAAGACATGAGCCCAGGCAGTAGCCAGGCCCAGACATCACCATGGCCCTGGATAACACTAAAACCACCCACAATAGCCTACTCCTCAATGCTTTCACCTCCTCAGATATGCCTCTGTCCACAGGACATGAACTATTCTCTCTTTCTCATACAACTCCATACATTTGTTCACCATAATAGTGCCTGTTTGCCCAGTGCCAAACCCATTCAGTCTGTCATGGCTCTGGGCTGGACCCTGCTTCCATGACTCAAAATTGTGCCTAGTCTTATAGGTAAAATTCTTCCCACCCTAAGTTTAGAGACCTGCAGCAAAACTGTGCTTGTCCTCTGGGGTCTGTCAAGCCTAGTAAATCCACGTGGCTTGTGGGTGAAAAAATTGAATTATAATCTCATTATTAATAACTTTCTCATCTTTTTACATCCTGACAGTAGTTTCCCCTCACTCCTCTCCTCCCATTCTCTTCTCTCCCTCTTATGCCTCCCCTTTGCACCCTCCACATCCAATATTCCTTTATTCAGAAAGCAGGCCTCCCATAGGCATCAATAAAACATGACACATCAAGTTGAGACAGGACCAAGCTCCTTTCCTGCATCAAGACTGGCCATGGCAACCCAGCATGAAAAATGAGTTCCCAAAAGCCAGCTGAAGAGTCAGAGATAGGCTCTGATTTCACTTCTAGGAGCTCCACAAACAGACCAAGCTACATAACACTTACACACATACAGAGGATGTAAGTCAGTCCCATGCAGGTCCCCTAGCTGTTCATTCAGAGTCCATGAGCTCCCAAAAGCCCAGATTGACTCCCCTGGCAAGTACAATTCTTTCTCCCTCATTTCAATGAGACTCCGGGAGTTGGGCCCAGTGTTTGACTATGGTTCTCTGCATCTGCTTCCATCAGTTACTAGATGAAGGTTCTCTGATGACAATTAGGGCAGTCACCAATGATTACAAAAGATGGCCAGTTCAGGTGCCCTCTCCACTGTTGCTAGGAGTCTTAGTTAAGGTCATTCTGGGAATTACTAGGAGTTTCCCTTGCACCAGGTTTTTCTCTAACCCCAAAATGGACGCCTATCAAGACATCTCTCTCATTATGCTCCCCCTCCATTCTGCCCCCAGTTTACTCAGGAGATCTCTTTTATTTCCCCTTCCCAGAGAAATCTATGTGTCCCTCTTAGGGCCCTCCTTGTTATCCAGTTTCTCTGGGGCTGCAAATTATAGCTTAGTTATCCTTAACTTCACAACTATTATCTACCTGTGAGTGAGTACATACCATGTTTGTCTTTCTGGGTCTGTGTTACCTCACTTAGGATGTTCTTTTCTAGTCCTATCCATTTGCCTGCAAATTTCTTGGTGTCCTTGTTTTTAACAGTTGAATAATATCCATTGTGTAAATGCACCACATTTTCTTTATCAATTATTTGGATAAGGGGCATCTATATTTTTTCCAGGTTCTGAATATTATGAATAATGCTATTATGAACATAGTTGAGCAAATGTCCTTTGGGTATATGCTCAAGCTTGGTATAACTGGGTCTTGAGGTATAATGATTCCCAATTGTCTGAGAAACCACCATACTGGTTTTCAAAATGGCTATACAAGCTTGCACTCCCACCAGAAGTAGAGGAGTGTTGCTCTTATTCACATCCTCTTCAGCCTAAGCTGTCATCAGTGTTTTTGATCTTAGCCATTCTGACAGGTATAATATGGTAGAGTTGTTTTGATTTGCATTTCTCTGATGGGCAAGGATGTTGAACAATTATTTAAGTGTATCTGACCCATTTGAGATTTTTTTTTTTTTTCAAAGTCACACAGCTTGTCCTTTATTTTATTTTTTTTTCCTTTATTTTGTATTTATTAAAAAAAAAACACAGTAAAAAGAATTTAAAATGTGGAAGAGTTAACAATAACTATATAGAGGATAAGAATGATAAGCATGGCTTATCAAGGGTAGACATACAAATAAGATTGCTACACCTATATTTTCTTTGTGTTCATCTTTCCCTCTGAATTTTTTTTTT
>PVIH01017902.1:21767-40375 GCA_004025045.1 Sigmodon hispidus | reverse complement strand
CCCCCGTCTCCCCCCCTCACACAAGCACAAGCCTGCGAGCAGATAGTAAAAGGGTTGCTAAGAAACCATCAGATAACCAGAAGTACCTGACCGGGACCGCATACCACAAGAAGTCTGTAATGAGGGCCAATGCTCAGGAAGCCCCCCTCCCAGCAAGCGACCGTTTCCTCCCGCCGTTTCTTCCCGCCACTAGGCCTTCATCCAATAAGTAAGAGTTGTTGTTTAAATGAGCAAATGATTTCTCTGTTTTCCCTATAATCACGCCTTTGCTTCTGTAAGCTGGCCTCCCGCTCTCCCCTATGCAATAAAAAGCCCCTGAACAAAGCCTCGGCGCGCCAGTTAGCTCCCCAAGTTGCTGCCGCCCGGAGGTACCTTCGCCCCCCAATAAACCCTCTTGCAATTTGCATCTGATCTGTGGCTCAGCTCGGTCTCTGGGACTTGGGGTCTCCTTCTGAGGAAAGGTCCTCATTTGGGGGTCTTTCAACAGCACAGTGTTGTGGCAAGAAAGTGAGATTGAAATTAGCACATAGAAGAAGCAAGATAGGAAACCTCTCCTACCTTGGCTGACATGTAACAGGGCATGCTCAGAAAAAAAAATGCAGTTGTTAAATGTTCAAAAATGCCAGAATACAGGGAAAATCAATGTTCCTTCTTTGGGTTATTAGTGTCATTAATCAAAGAATTTAAGAATGGACTGAAATGAGAACTTGAGGATTTTCTTAGTTTTAAAGAATAACCTTCAAGGCAGTCAAGTTGTAAATCCCAGCAATCCTATCAGAAAGAAGAAAATGAAGGAAAGAAAGAAAAAAATGACGTGTTTTCTAGGCTTGCATGGAGGTGGCACACATGGCAGATAAGCAGCCACATGAATTGGAAGTGGTCTTTAAAGAAAGGACACAAAAGGCCATATTACAGAATGTGTGATGTCTGATCTTGGTTGTCAAATTGATCAGGGATCAAGTAAAACGCTAGCATCTGAACAGGCCTATAAATGATTTTTTATTATTATTATAACATCTGAGTTGGGAAGACTAACCATAAGTGCAGGCCACGCCTTCCAGGAGCAGCGCATCTGGAATAAGGGGCATGAGATAGGAAGATTTTGTTTTTTGCCTGTTTACCCTAACTCTCACTGGCAAATTCATCTCTTCTATTGCTGAAGCATAGAGTATCCACCAGGGAAGACTGCTCAGACATGAGTTTAAGCCAATAGAAAATCTTTGTTGATGGCCAGCAACTACACTAGATATTTGGAATCTCCATGTAGGATCAAGTCTTCCTGAAGGTGTGCTTTTAAGAACATACACACACACACACACACACACACACACACACACACACACACACACACAAGCCATATTCTGGGTTGACACACTTCAGTTAACAAGAACAGTTAGCCCAAAGCAGAACTACAGAAGCCACAAAGCAAGGTTAGTACATTCATAAACATTTCCAGAACTATAGGCTATGATAGATTAGGTCTTTGTCTTGTCTTTGTTTTGGCTGGTAGTGCTGTCTTTGTGCTGAATTTTATAGCTTGGATGGTACTTCCATCATGGAATCAGTTGTGCCAAGTGCTGGGGGCCTACTAACATCTGCAGTCCTGTCACACTTCTTCACTGAGAGTAGAGCCTGCTTCACGATACCAAGATGAATGAAGACCAACAGCTCTCTAGGAATTTTCTGGGACTCTATCCCCAGATTAGGAAAACTTCGACAATCAACTTTGTGAACTAAACAATTACTGGGAATTTTTTGTCTTTCCATCAGGAGACAGCCATTAAGCATACAGATCTCAGCCTATAAGACATTTTATAAATCACATATAGCCAGAAGTTTTCCTGTGTCCTGTAGCCACTTGGTTCCAAAAAAACACACAGAGGCTTTATTAACTACAAACTGTCTCGGGTTACTTTCTAGACAGCTCTTGCACCTTAACTCAACCCATTTTTGTTAATATATGTTTCACCACATGGCTCATGGCTTATCTGTGTTTTATTACATCTTGCTCCCCCAGCAACTAGCCATGTTTAGATTTTCTACCTGGCTGTAAGCTGCCTTATCAAAGGGCAAAATGGCTTCTTTATTAACCAATGAATGCAACACATATTCACAGCAGACAGAAAGGAATCCAATATCATATATGTGTGCATATGTATATGTATATATAAAATTACTACACATGATTGACATTGTGTGTTATTGATGTGTATATATATGATTGAGATCATATGTTTATATATATACATATTTATATATGATACTTGTATATTTATCCTATCAGTTCTGATCCTTAGAGAATCTTGGATAATATAGAAGGCATGCTTAAAAACAAGATAGAAATGAAAAAAGGAGAAGTTATGCTTGTCTGAATAATTTAGTTAAGTGGGCAGCCTGGAAGCTACTTCCTTAGGAGTGGGATTTTGGCAAGGAAAGATACAGTATTTCATTAAAGGACTAATGATTTTGTACATTACTTTATCATGGCTTAATGTAAGCCTGCCTTTTTAGAGGTGGTCTCCTGGTCAGATACTGGACCCAGCCTAACTACAGTATTTGGCCTCTACACAGGCCAGTATTTGTTTTCTGGCTAGAAAGATTTTTTTTTTAATAGGCTTTATTGCTACTATGATTCTACCACTTAATCTCTGTCCTTTCTCCAGCTCACTTCCACTTTCAATAGTACCCATTTCCCTTAGTAATTATTGCTTATTGTTATCCATAGATTTTGGTCAAAATCCTTATTCAAGGACCTGTAAATCCAAGTTGGTACCCACTGGAATTCAGTAACGCCCTCTGTCAGACCCATAACTACATCCATTTGAAGGTAGTAACACTTGAGTGAAAAGGAAATGCTGAAGACTAACAAACTTATACATAAATAATAAATGATATGATTCTCATTAAAATTCAGTATAACCTCTTCATATATAATTTGAAATAAAACTATTCAGAAAACAGAATTACTTATTGCACTGTACATTCTTTTTTTTTATTTTTTTTTATTTTATTTTTTTTTTTATTTTTTTTAAAAACTTTATTTATTTGCCTTGAACTGGAACTACAGACAGTTGTCAGCTGCCATGTGGGTGCTGGGAATCGAACCCGGGTCTCTGGAAGAGCAGACAGTGCTCTCAACCGCTGAGCCATCTCTCCAGCCCCTGCACTGTACATTCTAATGTTTTTTTTTTTGCGTGTGTGTGTGTGAGTTCAATTTTTTTACCACAGTGTTTCTAAAGAATGTTAGTCTTTTCTGGAGATGTATTTGTTGATTTAAGCTGTAAATGTTGACTTACGTTGTTTAAAATCCTGATTACTTGTTATAGCATCTTATTAAGGTGGCTTCATTTGTGTAGGTCATCGCATATCTAAATGAAAAAAGAGAGCTCATCTACTGCTCTGTCATAAGAATAAAGGAAAATACAAATTAGATGTATGATAACCTACTCAGAAGCTAAGTTGAAAAATCAGTTTAATTAACTTTTCTATTCATGAAAACACACTTTTTAAAAAGCAAATAATGCAAAGCCATAGAAAATATAGAATACGTTAGTATTTTAGTATTTGATTTAATTTTCTTGATTAAGCAATAATCTTATGTAGCTAATGAAAGGAACTACTCAAAAATAAAGAAAATAAAGCCTGATTTATTAAGTGGGATACTCATTCAGATACAAGGGAAAAGAGAGAGGCTATGATACATATCCTAGCTAGAGACTCACTCATCAATTTCAAAAGCTGAAACTAGAAATGCTAGCATAGTTGTCTATCTCCACAGCAGACCTGGGATAGGCACTGAACATTGTTCTTGGTGTGTATGTCTGGGGATGCATTTTATGCTAACTGGACATAGTTCAAGGAGATTTTGAAGTTACTCTGAATAAAATGGAATTAGATAAGTCAGTGCAGAAGATGAATGTATGTGAAGAGCCTTTTGAACATTACTTGCCTTTGTATTAGTTCATCATGAATGTTGAGATCTTCTTTGATCATGTAGTTGAGTGTTTGTTTTTACTGTGGGTCTTAAAAATTCCAGTGATGTTGTGATGTGCTGCCATGCTTTAGAAACTGGGGATATGTGTTAGTCGGCTTTTAGAAAGTGTGAGAAAATATATGAGATTAACAATTTAATGGAAGAAAGACTTATCTCGGCTCACAGTGTTGGAAATTTCAATTCATGGTCATGTGGCTCTATTACTGTGAGCCTGTCATAAGAGGAAATGTTATAAAGGGACAAACATATCAAAATAAATCTGACTTTGTTGGTTAGAAAAACAAGTATAAAGGAAATATCTTAGAGAGAGACAGTTCTCTAAGGCATTTTGCCAGTCACCTACATTCACTAATCCCACTCCATCTACTACTCAACAATGTCATCAAATAATGACTACATTAATAGTCTGATGTGCTGATCAGACAAGATCACTTATGATCCAGTCACCTCTTATTGGATCTACCAGACAGGGTCCAAGAACATTTTGAGAGATCATGTCACAAAATTTATTTCATGTTAACATTGAACTTGGGGGACGTGGCTTCATGTTTTCTTGGATGTGGTCATTCAAATTTAGCTCTAAAAATAAATTATCTCCCAGTACCTTGGAGTGGAGAGCTGTGTTTGTGTGTGTGTGTGTGTGTGTGTGTGTGTGTGTGTGTGTGTGTTGTTTTTAGTTTTTGTTTTGTTTGTTTTTTAATTTTCATCAGTAACCCCCAATTCCTAGACATCCCTATTAAGAGTATGGGGTCTGTGTTCTTCCCTTAGATCTGGAGGGCTTATAAAAGTAACAGACTAATTCCAATGAACAGAAAAAAATGACCTGCTGTGAAGAAGTGAAATCATATGAGAGGTCAGTAAGTGCATACAACAGCTGGCAATGGTAGTATTAAAGTCTTGCCAGTTGATGTGAAGATGACTTATGTCTCTGGTTGTAAAGTTGCCTCCAGCCTATATATTATGTTGGATGCCAGGCCATGAAAGAAAGCCAAGATGCCAAAAATACTAGCCCATGGATCATAACCATGTTAAAGGAGAAGTTGGCTGATTTATGACACTAAATTTGAAGGGACTTACAGTATAACATGTAATCACTAGACATAGCCAGGCCTAAGCCACAATCTCAGTGAGAAATGCAAAATTAAAATACAAAAAAAAAACTAAAGGGAAAATGGATAGTTACCATCACTTGAGCAGAAGATATTATGCTGGCATTTTCAAATTAGAAAGTAATTAAAAAAATAAATTAAATGATTATAAGCTTCTGGAATGACTAGAAAGGAAAAATCAAGAGGCAAACTGTTGTTTTGGAATACAAGAAGAACACAGAAGCAAATGCTGATAAGGATGGATTCCACCACTTGTAGAACAGAAGTAAATGTTTTTCAAGTTCTCCAAGAATCTAGAGAGCATTTTGTGGATGCTATGTGAGTATGCCTCTACCAGGAACTGCTGCCAAAGGATAATGGTTTATTTTTCTCCTTCACACGCCAAATCTCCAGTGAATTTCAATCATAGGTCCAATCTATTTTATGAACCAGACCATGTATTCAGGAAGGGTCCAAATAGGCAGGAATGCCTCTGAGATTTGAGGATACCTAGCATCATTAGCTTCTTTAGATACTGATCACCCACTCAAGAACTGTACAGACATTTAAACCTCGGGTCAACATGATGACAACTTCAACATCCTCCTTCTTATGAATAGAAATGAACTACTCCTCTGACAATGCCATGCTATCTTTCTTACAGAAAGGGCTCCAGAATCCTTCTAGAAATTGTATCTACTTACAGATGAAATTTGCATCTCTTGCAACCTAGTTATGTTCCCCTTCTGTTAGTCAAAGAATAAACAGAAGGTTGTATGCCCAGTACCTTCAATATAATGAGTAATAAAAATTAATTAATTAAGAAATAAATTAAATGTTCACAGTTACCATCATCTTCCATTTTATAACTGGTCATTTTAGGTTCCCTAGACTTTCATTCAAAACTTTAGCTGATTAAGGCTCTTTATTCAGCACAGAAACAAAAGAAGGCCCATCCCTGACATTCTGAAATAGAAGTGGTCTTGATTGTATTGATTTACTTCCATTCTTCCTTCAGTTTGGACTCAAGGCACTGAGGTAGAAGATTATATGCCACACATTCACCTACCTCCACATCATTCTATGATAGAATATCAGCTTTACTTACCTTCAAAAACAGATCTGTTGCCCAGGCAATGAAACAACTTTCGTTCTTAGCTGTTGATGTACTTATACAAAGAATGCAAAGACTAGTTGACACAACTTTTAGTCAATACAGCCCTATTTATAAATTGGGTGGGCACTTAAACCTCAAGTGGTATCAGAATAGGAAGCAAAACAATGCAAATATAGGGTGATGTGGGATGTCTATTTTTACACTATGAATCTGCTTTATTACCATTGGTTAATAAAAATACTGTTTTGGCCTATGGCAAAGGAGGCAGGAAATCCAAGCAGAGATAAAGATAAAGAACAGAGTCAGGGAGAAGCAGCAGGCTGCCAACGAGAAAGCAAGATGTAATGAGACACAAGAAAGGCCACAGAACTATGTGACAATACATAGATTAATGAAAATGGGTTGAATTTAATTGTATGAGCTAGTTGGATATGAGCCTGAGATATAGACCAAACAGTTTATAAATGGCATAAGCCTTTGTGTGATTATTTAGGACCCACTCAGTGTATCTGGACTGTGGATCGGACCTCAGGGGTAGGACAGGTGAGAAACTTCTGGCTATAGATAGTTGAATGAGAACAAACCCTATAGTCACATTTATTTGAAAACTTGGTCCCCAGTGTGTCTTACTTGGAGACCAAAATGCGAACTCTTTCAACTGTTCCTGCCACCATGCTTTTGTTCCTCCACCATGTACTCTAAACCTCTAAAATTCTAAATCTAAATCAAACTCTTTCTTCTATGTTGCTTTGGTCATAAACCTTACCAGAGCAAATACAAAAGTAACTAAGACATACATCATCAAGAATAATGAAGCAGGCAGAAGATAGCCACAGGCATGTGGGTGCTACCCAGATGATCAAGGTATGTGATAGAGAAATGGGACAGAAGAAATGCAGTGGCTTGTGTACTATGGAGGAGAGTTAGAACCAAAGGCACAAAGGTGGCCAGAATCAGGTTGATATGGGTGGCCTATTGTCCCATGCTACCGTCTCGCCAGCAAGAACGATGCAGCACATGTAGGATCCTTCTGCAGAAAAGCTTTAATGCATCTTGAGAGGGAGAGCATAAGCTTACAAGGCAGAGATCCCAAATGGCTAAACCCCGTCCCTTATATAGGAAACTGACCCCCGCCTAGGACGTGTCAGACTCAGATTGGCTGTAGCTCAATCGGGCGAGGTGATGACGCCAAGGGAGAGGCAGAGCACAAGGAGTGGAAATTCCCCTTGCACCTGCGCAGTCTACTTATTTACACATTAGAGCACAGGATGTCGATGCCATCTTGGAATGGCGGCAGTGAGTGCGGCTTCTCACAGCCTATGAAGCCACCTGGAACCATGTGATGTCTGGGCCTATGATGCCACCAAGTGTGTCTGTGTCCATGGCACTATATGCAACTAGAATCTGTGTTGAGGTTGTGGCTTCTGTTACAACAGAAGGGCAATCATAATGCCTGTAGTCTGAGACATGTTGGTGTCAGAGAATCACATTGTCACTAAGGCCATACTGATCTGATTGGCCTAAGCTCCCTCCCAGGACCGTGGTGATGTCCAGACAGGTGATCTGGCCCTACCACTCACCATGCTCATGAAGAGTGAAGAGAGCTGGCCCTACCCTTACCTGAGGGAGAGGGTCTTAATGGAGATCCAGACTGAACACTTAACTACCACTTAGGTCCACATCCAGGGCTTTCATTTGGATTATTCCATCATCTTTCCCATCTATAACCTGCTAGAGCACATGAAGGAAATGGTCTTGTGAAACCATAGCCAAAGGATCTCCATGACTCAGGGCAAGAACAGTACATCTAAGAGGAGTTTTGATGAGGGTTCAGTGTTAATGGTGTACCAGAAGTCAGAAGTCTGGAAGCAGACCTACAATTCATTGCAATAAACCTTTGCAAGTAAAGCTATTTGGGCAAAAGTATACTGCCTGACACCATAGCTCCCAAAGCTATCATGACAGATGGATATTGATAAAGAGGTCAGAAAGACAAAGGATCAAAATTTTTTTTTTGGTTTTTTATTCTTGTTTTTTAAATTTTCTTTTGTGGAGGGCAGGCTCCATAGATGTATGGCAGACATGTAAGGGCTTGGAAATGAGTGGCTGGGGTACATGATGTGAATTTCCTAAAGAACCATAAGAATTTTAAAAATTAAATTAGGGTTTTTAAAAAGATAAATGAGTTATCTTTTTCCTTCTCTATTATTTTAAAGATCAGTGTATTTGAGATATGAGAGAATAATAAATTGGTTGAAAGTTCTAAGAATATTTCCCATCAGATAGGTAATTCCAAGTCTGGGTGGTTTTTCCTGACATTCCAATCATCTTGTCTTAGAGTTTCTATTATTGCAATGAAACACTATGACCAAAGCAAGTTGAGGCTCAATGGGTTTATTCAGCTTATCCTTCAAGGTAACAGTCCATCACTGAGAAATGTTAGGGCAGAAATTCAGCACAGAAACCTGTAAGCAGGAGTGATGCACAGGCTATAGAGGGGTACTGCTTGCTGGCTTTCTCCTTATAATTACTCAGTCTGCTTTGTTACAGAACCCAAGATCAGGAGTCCAGGAGCAGCACCACCTGCCATGAACTGGGCCCTCCTCTATCAATCACTAATTAAGAAAATGCCATAGAAGTTTGAGTACAATAAAATCTTACAGAGGCATTTTCTTAACTGAGGTTTCCTCCTTTCAGATGATGTTAGCTTGTGTCTAGTTGACATAAAACTAGCCCAGCACACATCTACTCTGCAGATCAGTTTGCTTAGTTGCTTCCCAATGACAGAAAAACTACTAAGTGAAAGAACTTGTGAATACTGTTGGTAAGAGGCAATATCTCACTTTTAAATTTATAAATCAAAATGCTCTGAGAAATGGTTGGCTAGTAAGGCATTCACTGTATGTATCCCTGGGTGAGGACAATACTAAAGGTATTTTATATAGGAAAACCATATCTGTAATGCAAGAGACAACAAACCCAGATGGCTGGAAATTTACTTAAGTAATTATAGCATATTGGGTATCACAGTCTTCTGCTGTTGTAGGCATAGGACTCAGGAAAATAGAAATATTGGTACTGGCGGGGAAAATCCACATTCTTGAAGCTATATATTCCCTCTATCTTAACTGACATATATAACTCAGTCAGTAATCTGCTGAACAAGTGACTCACACTTATATCTTTTCCAGAACTCTCCATGACTATACCTCCTGTGTAATCTCTCAAAATCTATGACATTCCAGCTAGCTATTATCTGCTGATCTCTGAGTTATTATGTTGGCCATCTATCCTTCCAGAAAAGTTGAACAACAATAGGCATTGCTGAAGACTATTGTTACAGTTCTTCAAAACAATCCCAGTCTGCTAAGATGATTTCAAAAAATCATATTTTTAAGACAAATGTTAAAAACAAAACAAATGTTACTACTGCCCAGTGTTCAAAAAATTATGGCAAATAAACTAATGATATAATAAGTTGTACTGGCTTCTATAACAATTAGCTCCAAATCCTAATAGGTTTATTAAGCTTAAAATATATTAGTGAATTTTTTTGCATATATGTGTACGTAAACATGGGTCTCTCTCTCCTCTCTCTCTCTTCTCTCTCTCTCTCTTCTCTCTCTCTCTCTCTCTCTCTCTCTCTCTCTCTCTCTCTCTCTCTCTCCTCTCTTTCTCTCTCCATGTGTTATGTGAAAAAAAATGAAAAAGACAAAAAGTGTGTGTGTGTGTGTGTGTGTGTGTGTGTGTGTGTGTGTGTGTATTGAAAAATACAAACCTAGGTTAGGCTCAGAATTATCCAACAGACACGCAAACCTTCCATACTATGTAACTATTATATTTAACACATGTCCTGTGGAACCTCCATATTAGAAGAGCCTTCCAGTGATTTCAATCAAGACCTTAGCATCTCTGTGTAGGCATCCCATTTGGGAGAATCTGAGGAAGAGATGGGGAATTATTTGCAAACAAGAGCTGCACTGATTTCTCACCTCCCCATGTGCTCCTATTTTCTGGGTGATAGATACATAAGCTTTCCCCTTGAAATACAGAGTCTATTTATCTTATACATTAAATATTAATTCAACCAAATGACCTCCCTTATTGTTAGGACATTTACTTCCATGATGCTAATAGAAGCTTAGAAAGTGCTTGTGCATTAGTGTTTACTACTGATTGTTCCTGGGAACCCTGAAAACACCATGCTAAGGAGCCTATGTTAGCCTACTAGACAGACCTTCTGGGGTCCATACATGCCATTGGTAACAGCTGAGCTCCAAGCAGGTAAGTGGTGGGATCCTGATCTATGCAACCCCAAAGTTGTTCCAGCAACTTACACCTAAAAATCTGAGCAGATCCAAAGAGTCAAAAGAAAAGAGAATGACTGTGTTGTCTGAATCCACAAAGTTTTGCACAGTTCTCTATGCACTAAAAGCTAATTGCTATCTGTTTATGCTTGGAATGTACCACTTCTTCCCACATTTTGTTAGAAGTCAGTCACATGTGCCATCATGACTACCAGAAAGCTGGGATGTGACTTACCAATAAGTTCAGGAAGGAGAGAAAGTTTGTTAAACACATAGTAATTTCCCCCACCATTTTGCCCCTCGGATCATCAATCATCTAGCAAACTTTTTTGTATGTATACACACACACACACACACACAGAGGAGGGAGGGAGGGAGGGAGGGAGGGAGGGAGGGAGGGAGAGAGAGAGAGAGAGAGAGAGAGAGAGAGAGAGAGAGAGAGAGAGAGAACAATAATAACAACACATACCACTGCCTCAAAGGAACAGCAAAAGGTTCTACTTAATATCTTAATCTCCCACTATATAAAAGGCCAAGTCAATGTACCTTTTGGTTGAGATGAATCTTTCCTTGTTTCATCAAATTATATATAAAAAATGAAAAGCACAGCACTGATTCTGATAACACACCACTGTAATCTTAGAACAGAGGAAGAAGACTAAGCTGCTAAGGCTAGCCAAGTCTCCCTGAAAACAGTCTGTCTCAGTGCCAAAGTTTCCTTCCATGACCTCATCAGAGGTCCACCCAGGATACCATGATGGAGAAGGTACAAATTATGGCTGTGATGTGCTATAGCTGACTTTCATCAGTGCAGATTGTAAAACCACTGTGTGCTGCCTAGGTTTCTGTCAATGAACACATACTAGAGTCTCTTAGAAAGAAATTTGTGCTGGAATTTGTCCTTATTTACTGAAATAAGAAGAGGCATCTTTTTTGAGTAATGGGGAAGTGAGAATTCTATCTCCATGGGTTAAGACTGTAACCATTCAGAAAGCTATTCTTCTCCCTCTAGCTCTCTCACACTTTCTTTATTTGAGATAACACAGAACAAAGCATCAGCCAATATCTTGGCTGGTTTTTAGATGCCTTGACTTTCAAAATTGTGGGCCACCAGATCTTTATTCCTTGTACATTACTTGTTTGTACTTTATTTTGTTATAGCAGGGTAAAAAGAAGAAGAAAAGGGAAAATGACAAGATAAGGACAGTTGCAGAGTGCACAACCTTATCTGCATTTCCTGTACTCAGAACAAAGGAAGATGCTCCAAACGTTGTTAGATAACTCAAGTACGTAAGTTTTTGGAGCAAATTTGTGCATATTTGGGGAAATATAATTTGTTCAAAACTTCAGTAGAGTTCCAGTCTCTTTTCTTCCAATTGGTTGCATTTGCTAAGAAAACTAAAAGCCCTTTTGTATACACAGCCCCCTCTGGCTATTTGTCTTGCCACTCACTCTCTTTCTCTCTTAATAAAATGGCTTCCACCTTGAGGCTCCAGGCTAAAGCACTGCACTCAACTGTTCTTTGCCCAAGGCTGGAATTTCTCAGTTGTGTATTCTGCTCTATGTGATATTGAAGCAATTATGGTTTTCAATCCTTCAAGACTATATTTCTGGATGGTTTTTTGTGCCTTTCTACTTTGGCTGGCAAATTAACTGTACTTCATTTCTAGTAATTTTATATCCTAGCAATCATTTTGCTTTAACTTTTCTTAATACTGCTGGAATGGAAGATGCATTGTATATCCTTATATAGCTTTACCCAATAGTTAACAACTACCTAGTATGGGCTCCTATCTTTAAACATATACAATGAACTTGATTTTAGTTGTCAGTTTATTTTTGCCTTTTGATGCCCGATCACCAAAACAAATACACTGTTTTAAGGTGTTTTTTTGTTAGATTTTTTTTTTCAAGTTTCAAGGCAACATTCTGTTTCTAGGCTCATTTCTCTGCTAACCAGGAGAAGTAACCTTGGCTGGCATAACAGTGAGTCTTCAGGTCTCATCAGTTTAACATTATAAATATTTCTTAGTCATTCGTTGGTCAACATGTTTGGAGCAAAATTTCCTTCATAAACAAGATTTTTGAAATGTGACTTGGTTTATTTTTCATTTTATGATGCCGCCATTCAACTAATGAATAATAAGGGTAACTATGAGGGGATAAGCAGCAGAAGTACACTTAGATTTTTTTTTATGGACCATGCCTAAAAATAGAAAATATTACATTTGCCCCAGGGCTCAGACTTATTCAAGGAATCTGAAAAATGCACTTTATCTGTGTACCTAAGAGATAAATGAAATAGGTGTAATGAACAC
Source organism: Sigmodon hispidus (assembly GCA_004025045.1). NCBI lineage: Eukaryota > Metazoa > Chordata > Mammalia > Rodentia > Cricetidae > Sigmodon > Sigmodon hispidus. Next base: position 27,551 of record PVIH01017902.1, on the reverse strand, counting down.
ACAGTATACCTCAGGTTTAAACTCTGGTAACTAGTGTCCCTTTTACTACCTTTGCATCTCTTAGAGTGCTTCATCTGTTAGATGGTGATACAGAAAACTATATCACAAATTGCTTTCTTATGGAGAATTAGTAACCAGTTGCCAGGGCCAGCAGGGTCTTCAATGTAGACCTGAAACTGGGGGTGAGACAAATGGGAGACAAGAATACAAAAGAATAGAGGGTAAGACAAAAACCTTCTGATGAAGCACTTGAACTTTATTTTCAGCCAGCAGTTAAATAGGGGCTCAATGTGGGAAAATTCACACAGACAGATAGGGTGGGGATATTTCACAGTCAAAAGGAATTCTGCTAAAACAGGATGTGTTACTTTTGGAAATCTATCAATTACCTAACCAGAAATGGGACCACCTGTTCTCTGGGAGTCTATCTGGAAGAGAGAGACACCTGTTTGTTGCCTGGGAAAAAGCTTAACTCATAGTAAAATGGAAGCCTAATTTGAGTCTTGCCTGAAGGGCTGAATTCCTGGCGAAGCTTGAGACAGTAGGCACACTGGCCCTCGGTTCCTGGCAACCAGTCAATTAACAGGGATAGAATGAAAATATTTCTAGAACAGTAGGCTATGAGAAAAATGCTTTACTTTTTCTTACAATAGAATGTAAATCAGAATTTTCATTGAAAATTCTCTGCTTCTTTAACCTTAAGTTTTAATTATTGTGTTAATGTGAGAGGATAGTAACTATCATTTTAACTTCTAAATAATTTTATAAAATAATACTAAGAACAGGCATTGTGCCAACAAACCCCTACTGGGCATGTATCTTGAACAGGAAACATAACCACAAGATCCACCTGTTCTTTTATTTATGCAGTCTGGTAGCTCTCTCGGACAGAGACATTACCCCCAAGAGACAGTCATGTCTGCAAATGGTTTTGGTTACCTCAAGACGATACTGTGGGCAGCAAATATATATGTACCAAAAGCAACTGCATCTATGCTCTTGTATACTGTAAAAATTTGTTTCTCCTCCTATTGGTTTAATAAAATGCTGATTGGTCAAGTACCTATATAGGAAGTAAAGGTGGGGCAACCAGACTAAGAGAATTCTGGAAAGCAGAAGAGCAGAGCAAGAGATGCCAGAGATATGCTGCCCAGATACAGAGGGAAGAAGATGAGAATGCTGCTCTTAGAAAAGGTACAAAGCTATATGGCTGAACATAAATAAGAAATATGGGTTAACTTAAAATATAAGAATTAGATAGTAATACAAATGAGCCATAGGCTAACCAGCTTATAATTAATATAAGATTCTGTGTTTTTCTTTTGGACTAAGTGGCCATGGGCAGGTCTGGACCTCAGCCAAGTCAGGCCAGAAACTTCTGTCTATAAGTAACACTTTAGTGCACAGAAGGGAACACATTGTCCATACTGACTATGGTGGTAAGCTTGAGAAAACAATTATCTGCTCTAACTTGCAAACATAATCCTATTTGCTGTGGTATTGGGAAAACTACTGAAGAATCCTCATTCACAAAACAAGCTTTCAAATAGGAAGTAGGATCCATGAAACAGAAGGAACCAACAGTTTTTCAGCCTGTGGATTACAACCTCATAGTGGTCACATATCAGATACCATGTATACCAGATATTTACATTATGACTCATAACTAAAAAAATTAGTTACAAAGTGGCAAGAAAATAACTTTAGGGTGGGGGGTCACCACAGTTTAAGGAACTGCAGAAAGGTTGCAGCACTGAGAAGGTTGAGAACCACTGCATTAGAATAAGGAGTTCTCGGGTAATTCAGAAGATCCACAGTTCTGGAGGCAGAGAAGAGACAGATGCCTCAAGGATGAGTCTCTCAGATTTAAAAAGACATGGTGACCATGAACCTACTAACAGTGACTTCAAAATTATGTGTTGTATTTGGTTCTGGCCTGCACTCTCTGGCCTAGCTTCATGGCCTGGATCTGCTGAACCACAGACCTGCAGACTTGCAGACTCCAGTCACACAAGCACTTACATTATTGTTACACAGATTGACCTGGGGCCCAGGCATATAACTTGCTAACTCCTTCATTTTAACTCAACCCATCTTGTTCAGCTATGTAGCTCGGTGCCTTTTCTCAGAGCAGCATTTTAGCTTTTCTTCTTCTGTGTCTTTTGGCATCTATGGTGTATCTTCTCACTGGTATCTTCTCACTGGCAATTCTCTGGCATCTCTGCTCTGCTCTGAGATGTTATCAGAGTTTTCTTAGTCTGATAGCCTCGCTCACACTTTCTGTCTGCCTTTGGCTAGTCAGGGTGTTTTATTAAGCCAGTAAATGGGACTATTATTTATAATAGAACAGAACAAAATCTCACTACAGTTCTGCAAAATACTTAGTGATAGAGAAGAGAAAAAAAAAGCCAAGATGGATAAGGATGAGGACAGGAGACAAATAAATACATGATGGCAGAAGTATAAATTACCCTCAAATGTCATATCCTTGAAGTAAAGACACTGATGTATCCAGAAGATATAATGAAGTATACTGTTAGGCTATGGAAGGTAAATGCATATAAAACCTGGGAATGGAGGCAAAGAGGACAGAGGTAAGGTGTTAGATGGTTAAATTGTCTTCTCTTCTCTAAGAAGCTAATGAATAATATTTAAAATGAAGAAAATAAAGAAATAATAAGAAGAACATATTGCTTATGTGTATGGATGGGGGAATAAGCCAGTTGAAAGTTAAAATTGATTGTTTCTTTAGAGGTAGAAACTGGAAAGAGGTAGTAATTAGGTGAGGATACTTGGTTTTCATGATAAGCTTAACAGTATCACTTAGCTTTTGAAATCATGAACATAGCACTTTTAACAAAGGCAAAACAGTTTTTTTTTTAAAGATATGGTATAGTAAATCAATTTTCAGGCATGAAAATGATTTAATCCACAGAGAAGTTTTTGCTATGTGTAATAACAGTTGAGAAAAACCTTTATAGCAGATGCTAAAATGTGATGTTATATTATATATCTAATAAAGTTTGTCTAAAAACAGAGGACAGAGCAATCCCCAGAGATAGCCATAGAGGTCAGGAAGTGGTGACACACACCTTTAATGCTAATACTCTACAGGCTGAGGCAGAGATCTCTCTGGATCTCTGTGAGTTCAAGGCCAAACAGAGCCAGGCAGTTGTGGCACATGCCTTTAATCCCAGCACTAGGAAAATTGAATCAAGAAGTGAGATAGGTAGGGGGAGAAAGAAACATAAATTGAGAGAAGGTAGAAGTTCAGTCCTTTGCCTGAGACCCCCTTCCCTTTCGGCCAAAGACTAAGAGGCATTGAGTCTGAGTATTCATAAAAAGTATCTAGGTGATAAGTGGCTTGTTTCTTTGTCTTTCTGACTTTTCAGCTTTTCCCCAATATTTAACTATCAGTTTTTATTTCTAATACCAAGTAAAAATTGTGAAATAATAAAGACATTAATAATTGATGTTAGGAAATGTGCAGGGCCATAAATTTGCTCATGGCCATCTATGACCATTAGCATAGAGGTACCAACTGTCATCTTTGCTACTCAGTGACTTATCAAAGAGGAGATGTAGTGCCTGTTAACTATTCAGCAATCTTTCATACACTATACACCATGTTGGGAAAGGCACTCTGCCTTAAGCCCTAATGCACATATGTCATGGACAAGAGCTAGTTCTTAGCATATCAAGTTGAAGTACAACTAACTCCTCCCCATATCTTAAGGTTGAAAAAAGGGACTCAGTATGAGGTATAGGTTCCAAAAGCCAATTAAAGAGTTGGAGACAGTTCATGTTAGGAATGCCACAGGAGAACCAAGCTATGCAACTGTAACATATATGCAATGCCTAGGTCAATCCCATGCAGGGTCCCTGGTTGTTGGTTCAGTCTCTGTGAGCCCAGATGAACCTTGGTTAGTTTATTCTGTGAACTTTCTTATGGTGTTCTTGGCTCTTACAATTCTTTCTCCCTAACATTTGCAGGATTCCCGAACTCCACCTAATGTTTGGCTGTGGGTATGCATCTGTTTCCATCAATTGCCAGATGATGCCTATCTGATGACAATTGGGCTAGGCACCAATCTGGTCACAGGAGATGGCCAAATCTGGCTACTCACCTGCTGTAGCTAGGGCTCTAAGCAGCGGTCTTCCTTGTAGATTCTTGGGAGATTTCCTTGCTCCAGGATTTTATCTAATTCTGAAATGTTTCTCCCCATTCCAGTATTTCTTTACTACACAAGTTAATAGAAATAAGCTAACACATACAATAGTTAAAAAAAAGTTTCTTACAAAAGGTGAGCTTACATACATAGTTTATAAAAGAACATTATTGTGGATCCTGGCAGAAAGGTCTAATTCTTAGCTCTTGTTTGAGTTACTATTAGGATTACAGGGGAGTCTGGGAAATGTTCTGTTGACTGAATCTCACAACACACAAACACACACACACACACACACACACACACACAGTGAGCTGAGCTAAATGGCACCAGCCTCCTGCCCCATGAATTATATATAATTGCAGTTGAAGGAATGCAGTTGGAAAACTTCCTTCATAAAAGACCCATTTATTCTCTGCCTCATTTTTTTCTCAACACATCATTTAGCAAATTTACCTCTGAAATGTTCTAAAAAGACACACTCCAAATGTTATACCACATCTTGTGAGCCACCACATTAATCTGATCTTTCAGAGTGCCAAAGAAACTAAACTGAAAGGCCTCAGGGCCTCCAGCCTCAGCCTTAGCCCACCATGTCCTTTTGCTTTCCTCACCCACATATTTGGCCTAACTCCTGCCAACTTAAAAATCTTTCCTTTTTATTTTATTATTATGAACAAAGAAGTCACACTTTCTATCCTTGTATATTCTTATTCAAGGTCCCTTGCCCCTCCCACGACATCAGGTCATTCTCTCTTCTCCACAACTCCCCATCCCCTCCCTGGGCAGGCGGCAGGCAGTCCCAAGGTCCCACTGTCCCAATATTGCTTAGTTCAGCCTCCACTCCTGGCAGATGCAGTTTTCTCCCCCCAACCTCAAGACTGAGTCAGGTGTTCCTCTAGGGGGAGTGGGATCCAAGGAGTCAGTCCAGGGTGTTTCTGACTCCAAGCTGTTCAGTGGTTGTGGTTTGCAGCTTGGGAATGCTTTGCTATTTTCTTGTTTGTTTAGAGTCCACTAATGAGTGAGTACATCCCCTGCTTATCTTTCTGGGTTTGTGATACCTCACTCAGGAGGATATTCTCAAAATCCATCCATTTGCTTGCAAGTTTTAGGATATCATTTTTTCTTACTGCTGAGTAGTACTCCATTGTAAATGTACCACAGTTTGTTAATCCATTCTTCAGTTGAGGGGGATCTAGGTTGTTTCCAGGTTCTTGCTATTACAAATAATGCTGCTATGAACATAGTTGAGCTAATACCTTTGGAGTGTGAATGTGCCTCTTTAGGGTATACACCCAAAAGTGGTATTTCTGGGTCCTTGGGGAGATTGATTCTCAATTTTCTGAGAAACCGCCATATTGCATTCCAAAGTGACTGAACAAGCTTACACTCCCACCAACAATGGAGGAGTGTTCTCCTTGCTCCACATCCTCTCCAACATAGGCTGTCATCTGTGCCTTTTATCTTAGCCAATCTAACAGGTGTTAGGTGGTATCTCAAAGTTGTTTTGATTTGCATTTCTCTGATGGCTAAAGATGAAGAGCACTTTTTCAGGTGCCTTTCAGCCATTCGTAGTTCCTCTGCTGAGAATTCCCTTTTTAGATCTGTACCCCAT
>PVIH01017902.1:0-21667 GCA_004025045.1 Sigmodon hispidus | reverse complement strand
CTGGTGAAAATCTTTTCCCTTTCTGTAGGCTGTCGTTTTGTCATATTGACAGTGTCCTTGGCTTTGCAGAAGCTTCTTTGTTTCAGGAGATCCCACTTATTGATTGTTGATTTTAGTGTCTGTGCCACTGGTGTTATATTTAGGAAGTGATCGCCTTGCCAATTCATAGAAGTGCATTTCCCACTTTCTTTTCTATCAAGTTTAAAGTGGCTGGGTTTATGTTGAGGTCTTTGATCCACTTGGATTTGAGTTTTGTGCAGGGTGACAGGCTGGCTTAAAATCTTAAATGCCTCTCCCTTAGAAGTCTTAGCATTTTAATTACGCATTCTTTCTTATGACACCTAATTTCTTTATTTCCCTAACACTCATCCACTTCTGCAATTAAAAATAAATCTGTGTGTGTTTGACGACTGTCTGTCTCATATCAAGTCTCGAGGGATGATGGGAAGTGACAACTTTCTTCCCACTCTACTTCAAGTATCTAATTCAGTTCTGGGTACTTTATGAAAGAGTTTACAAAAAGAGACATTTCCCTTGAGTAAAGCAATTACCGTCAGTTTCATTAAGGAGGCAATTTGTGGGCCAGGCCTATAAAATTGATGGTTTCATAATTTTCTGAGAATAATATGACTGAAGGAGATTTTTCTTTGCACATGATTAAATGTGCTAGAGCTGTGCTTTCAAATATTTTGAGTTATATGGATGCATTAATAAGAAAGGAAGATTACTGAAATCTGACCAGCACACTTTAGCCAAGAAAGCACATTGACAAATATCTCTTTTATCTTCTGAAAAGCAATGGATTTTAAATTTTGTGAAAAGAGGTCAAGTTCTCTACTTTTTGTATGTAAATGAGATCATCCAGTATACCGTTTGAGTCTGGCTTTTTTTTTTATTTAACACAATGTCCTCTAGGTTTATTGAAACACAGAGGACAATTGCCAGAGGATAATGGGATAGGGAGTGGTGTTTAAGTAAAAAGATACAAACTCATTTTATAGAATAAGTGACTTTTGCAGATCTAATTCATAGCATGATAAGGACTGTTCACAAAACCAAATAGCATACTTAAGACTTGCTAATAAAGCTGATCTGAAATATTTTTCACACAAACAATTAGCTATAGGAGATGATAGATGTCAAGTTTGATTGTTGGGGTATTTCATAGTGTATATTTACCAAACCATGTACTCTAAATACATACACTCATATGTATTGCAAATGAGCTCAAAGAACAATGCCAGTTCTTCTAACATTAGATGACTGAATTTCATTCATGTCTGAATAACACTATATTTAAAGTAAAATAATCTTTGTATTAATCATCATTAGTTTGATACTTTATGGTGGTCAAACAACTTTGAGACAACTGAGAAGTTTGCTTCACCATCACTTAGATGGTTGCTTCTAATTGTTTCAAGCTTTGGTGTATTCAAAACGTGTTGGTAAAAAAAAATATCACAGCCATGATTTGCTCACCTCCAACCACCATGCAGTATCACAACTTTTTAACTGAAGTATTACTGTTACCCAAGACGGGGAGTTTTGGGTTTTTTGTTTGTTTGTTTGTTTGTTTGTTTGTTTGTTTGTTTGTTTTTTGACAAGTACATCACCCATAGCTCTTTACTCTATCAGTCATATATGCAAGACAATCGTTTTAAAATGACACACTACATTAATTAAGAAATAGTAAACCAAGACAAGAAATTACGTTGACTTCTTATATCTTCCAGATTTGGGCACAAGCTAAACCTGTTCTTCCTAACATATCTAGATGCTTAAGAGGAACTGGTCAGAGTAGCTGCAACTCTGAGGTCAATTGAAACTTAAAGAAAGGAAGGAGACATGGAAACCTCTCTGCTAACCTGATGTGGAGGCACACACCTTTAATTCCAGCATTTGAGAGACAGAGGCAGAGACAGGAAGAGATCTGTGAGTTCAAGGTCAGTGTGGTCTGTATGGTAAGAGACAGCCAAGGCAATGTAGAGAGACTCTGTATTTAAAAAACGATAAATAAATAACAAATAAATAAAAGATATTTTTTCCCTGTGGGAAATACTCACACTCATGCTAGTTACAAAATTCTGGAGAGAAAGTAGAAAAGCCTTTATTCTCATGTCTTACCTGTAAAGTCAAGTTCAATTTCATCATCCAATAAATGTGAATAATCATATTCATTACTCAGGACACATAAAAGCATTTAAAGGGAATCCATTGTAACCTAATACATCCACCTTTTATTATTATTATAGTCTCTATATTACTATATAAAACATTAGCTAAAGTTATTGTTATTAACAAAGATCCCATAGTACATATTTTATAATACTTACACACATGTGTATGCATACACATGCACAGACACACACACATTTCACAAGTACTTACTGTGTGTCTATTTTGTTCCACATGCCATTCAAATACATGTGACATCCCAGTGACCACCCAAGCTGTACTTCATATGTGTGTTATTCTAATGGAGTAAGGATGATGCCACATGGTAAGCAATATATGGGAAGACCAATAACAAATAATAAAGATTATATCACTGAGTATAGTGAAATACTGTTGGAAATAATGCTCCAAAATTAAAACAGCCATACCTTTTTTGTATTGATTTATGAAACAAATAAAAACAACATTATCAAACTATAGTTTCAAGACAGATTCCATAAAAATTTTCTACTCTGAATATCAGCTACAAATGGGGTAGCCAGGCTATGAACATTCATGCCCAGACAGGTGCAAATTCCAATAACTATTCATTAAATCATTATAATAACTAGGGAAATGCAGCTACTTGCTGTTACACCTTTTTTCTTAGAGATACAACTCAGAAACAACCAAATTAAGCAATAAGTAGAGGATGTTAGTCTGTACTAAGCTTAAATTCATTTCAGTATTCAAAGTGCTTAACCTATAAGCTCTCCAAAACCTATTATTTCATTAGTAAGTATGTTGATTGAATAAGTGGCCACTGGCTGCTAGATTCAATTCCCTAGATGGGGAATGGCATGAAAATTTCAACACTCTAAGCATGGCATGATTAATCTGAAGTCTGTCATCTACGATCAGACTGTCTAGGTATTCTCAGCCAAATTATTTTATGTTCATACTAATGATACTGACAACATTAGAGATCCCAAAAGGTTTACTAGCTATATGACAGGAATTAGGAAATAAACTTAAATCTGTATTAGATTTATATCACAAGGAGGTTTTCTAAGCAGAATAACAGGCTCTATAAAAAAAGCAACTAATTCTGATCTCCTTCCAATGACAGGTAGATATGGCTGAGTCATATAGGGCTATACTTCTTCTACTCATTTTGTTCTCTGTGGTGGCACCTTGGAAGGTCAGGAATACAGTTTATGAGAAGCCAAAAGCATACTCAAATATTGGACAATAGCAATTACATGCTTCTGACTGAAGGAGGATCCCAGGTCATAACTAGAGGCAAGATGAAGGAAGCACATAATAGTTATGATCATTTCACTGATGAGTGGACATCTTAATTATTCAAATGAGATTACTAAAATTTAGAACTCAGAGGAAATAACAAGCTAAAAGATTAAGCTGTCTTTCTACAGCCCTAAAAGAGCTAAGTATCAAGTAAAGATGAGGAAAAAAGAAAATAAATGGTAACATTTCTTTTTGACATCTTATCCATGTTCACCTAAGTCAACAAAAGGTTTATATTGCCATGGGCCATTGCCTTGTGTTTCTTTACTGTGCCTGAACTCACCCCAGAATAAAAGGACCAAGATAATGTTGCACTCTTCTATTCCAAGGGTCAATTCATTAACAAACTTTACTGTTTTCTTTCTTGACAAAAGTGAAATATGAAGATACTTTAAGAAATATGCATTACCATAAATTATCTTTTTTTTTAAGAGGAAAAACCAACAGACTAGCAATAAAACCTTATTGTCAAGCATGGGAAACTGTCTTTCTTGTTGTTGTTCAAGGGAGCCAAAGAAACTACCAAAACAAGATAAACTAGTGCTATTCTTAGTTGCCACCCAAAACCTGAAGGTAAGATCCTATTGCTGGAGACTCCACATACACTGGACACAGAACCTGAGGATATTAAGCTGGAACTGATCAGGAAGCCTCTTGCCTGAGAACTAGCTCATAAAGCATCCCAAGATGTTATAAAAGCTAGCAAGGGAGAAAAACAATCAACAGTCTTACCCAGGAGCAAAGCCTGTGAACTACGCTGACTATCAAAGCAAAACATACCCAAGAGTGCACTAGTGGCACTTATATCTTGGAGGTAATCAACAAGTTACCTTAAGTCCTGTCTAACTGCTAGGGCTAGTGAGGTCATGAGTCCAAGATGAGAACAACTGTCACATCCCTAAACCAATATAATTTGCAATTGTATTCCCAATAACTGTCCATATACACAACAAAGAATATAGATAACTCCTGTCCTTCATAAATAATACCTTTATTTTGAAACAGAGATCATCATTGAAATCCACAATTGGTCAAAATGCAGAAAACAGATCATGAGACACCTAATACCATCTACAATACAATCCCTATACCTAAGACCCAAGGAGCACAGCAGCAGAGTTAAGTACCAGAGGATCAAGATACCTGCTGCAAGATTGTGTCCTCTATGTATGACAAGGAATTTTATCTACAAAATATTAATATGTTCACCTAAATAAGAGCTCAATAACACCAGAGACATCATAAAATGGTTATGCAAAATCTCATGGGTTTCCACTCCTAGATGACGAACTATATCCAGTTACTGGCTGCTGAGGAAGGATGAATCCGTTTTCCCTAGGGATGATTCCTTGATTTCTAACCCCAAGTGATCATCCTTAAACACATAAACACATGAGCTACACTAAATGGACTCTGCAAGTTGTATGTGTGTGTGTGTATATATATATATATATATGCATATGTATAATTGTAATATTTATGAAAAATAATAAATAAGGAAAAGGTCATGAAAGTTAGAGTGAGTTGGGGGTACAAGGAGAGTAGGAGTGAAGACTGTTATTATAAATAAAACATTCACAAATAAAATTCTCCCCCCACCCATTAGCATAATAGGTAAAAACTTTGAGGGAAAAATATTGTATAAGAAATATTACATGCAGTTGCTACAGAATGCAGAGTTTAAATAGAGTCTTAATGTGCAAATTTTAAATAGAATAATATAAATATTTATATTCCTTGAGACTTATTATCTATTTAGAAAATACTCAGTATTAAATATTAAAAACAAATATAGTCTCTAAAAATAAGTATACAGAGATAAAGGTACATGATTGCATGTAACATATGCATATACATGTATATATATCCATTCATCATCAGTGTCTAATAATATAAATATACTTATATTTATGAGTTTTACAATTCTGTCTTATTCTAATCTGTATATTAGACCTTCATGGTGTCATTTATGCCAGTACTGAAACTAGAATTCTTGACTTCACACATAAATTTGTCTATAGATTTACTGGAATGTTCTATGTAGTCACTTACAAATTAGTGAAGGAAAGCTTTCAATTGGTCCTCTTATGTTTTTAGTTATATTGACAAGAACCTCTGGTAAGATATTAATGTACTATAATTTATGAATTAAAAAATTAATATGTTGAATGTGTTATTTGCTGAAAGAAAATAAATTTCATAAGATTAATAAAATTTACTGATATTTTTTTAAAAATAAAACAGAACTCTAGCACAATTCTCTATGGGACAAATATTCTTCTGAGATTTTTCCTAGGGTGACTTTCCTTGATTACACATCTTATTTGCATAAAGAGCCTACTTGGCACTTTCCATATAGTACTTCCCTTTAGTAACATGGCCATTAGAAAGTTTGACTGATGACAGTTCATGGCTTTGGGTTATGGCTCACTTCCTGGTGAGTTGAGTGCCTTCCAAGAGTCAGATGGAAGATAAATTCACTCCTTGGGGTGATTCAGACTTGCCTGTAGTTCAGCTGACAGACTCCCCCACCCACCCCAATTTCTCATTGGTGGGTTCTTGAAAGAGCATACTGTCATCAACTCCAGCAGGATCTTTGCAGCTCCTTTTGAGCATCCTACCAGCAGTAAACCCTTGCCAGTTCTTCCCTTTTTACTAAGTTGCAACTGCTTAGCCATTTCCCCCATGAACCATTCTTCAAAAATGGCAGCTCTCTGTGATTGATCGGACAGTTGGAAACTAGGTCACCTTATTTGCAAGTATTTGTCTGTTTAAACAAATGTTTTAGGGACTTAGACTTTGCTTGCAGAAAATTAAAATTCATTCTATTATGAGTATTCTCTCTCTGACAGCTCATCAATTAGTGACTCCTTAGGACCTTAGACAGGTTTAATCAACCTTTCCATGAAGTGACTGCCTTTATTTTGGAGTTGCCCTGTGACCCAGATCCTTCTGTCATTCCTTTTTCCAAATTCTACTCCCTATTGTCTCTGGATTTTTAATTGAGCACATCTTGGTTTTCACATATTGATTTTTTTTTCAGGAGATGATACACTAATTGGAAAAATCAATAAAGTTCTCATCTTCCTCTTCACTCTGTTCTGCTATATCTGAAGGAACTGGCTTCATTATTTCTTCGTCTCTTTATCACATGTTTACAAATCTTCAAACTACACATATACACCACTCATTAACTAATGAATGTAAGATAAAATACAGTGCTGTCAGAATTCCAAGTTGTTCATTTAGAGACTTCCATGGGATGTGAGAAAACATGCAGCATGTTGGTTTAATACCAAAATGGTAAATGAAGAAAACAAATACTCCACCTGATTTTATGGGTGGTAGTCCTGTGTTCTGCGCTGTGGCTGTTCCAGAATCACTGTTCTAGAAGATCTCTGGGAAACTTTGTGACTTCAAGAGAACTGAAAGTCATGACCTTCATGTGGGCATCAGATGAATCACTTGGAGTCCAAAGGAGAAAAATAATAAGATAAATAGATGCTTAAAATGTGACAATTCTAGGGACTCTTAGGGGAAAATAATGGTGAGTTTCAATTTCAAAGGAGCTGAAATTCTTGTTTTCTATAAAAAATAAGGAATTGGCACAACATGATTTGTTTTCATTATGATCATTAGTAAAAAATCAATGTAGTAGTTTTACCCTGGTGCCTTCTGTGGCTTAGGCCCTGTATTAAGTACTGAAATATATATTAGCAAGAGATAATCTCTGTCTTACATGATCTTCCAGCAGACCCTATGCATAAGAAACAGTTCATCAGAAGGAGGTGGAGTTTTTATGGGAGGACGCATGTACATACAGTGAGAGAGTTGCAGTAATAGAGGCAATAGAGGCTCACATTTGAGGCTTCTGGTCACACAGAGTTGGAAAATAAGAGTTCATACACAAGCCAGTCCTCTGAATACAAAGCCTGTCCTGAAGTGCCCTTTCCTGATCATAAAAGGATCCTAAAGAAAGGATTAATTTCTTAATTGCCTTATGTGACCAGCAGATATTCTATTTTTATTAATATCATCTTCCAAATAGGTCTCTAGTTAAAAACTCATAGGCTGTAGTTAGCTAAATATAGCACCTATGTTTTTCTTCCACCAAAGAGTTTATTTAAATGGAAAGTTATAAATTATTAAGCAGCTACCAAGTACAATTTACCTCATGTATATGTGTATGTATGTGTGTACATGTCTATGTGAACATGAATGATATGTATATGTTAAGAGATTCTATAGGCTTGTCTATCAAGGCCAAACAATAAAACTTTTCAGCCAAAATATGCTTATTATAAAGATTAAAAATCCTCTGACCCTGCAGTGTTGAAAGCAGAAAGAATCATAGACACAACCCTGTGGTGCCTGAAAGCAAGTTCATCATTCTTACTGAGCATATGACATTTGTCAACTGGATGAGCTAGATATTTCTATAAGTCATTTATCAAACACAGAGACTATTAAGACTTTTGGGTGATTCACAAAAGGAGATTGTTTGCAGTTTAATAATTGATTGGTTCAATCTCAAATACCTAGAAGAGTAGCTGAGAAAACATTGAGCACTTTAGGACACAGAAAATAATTAAAATAACTCTGGGACTATTAAGTGCTCAGAGAAACATCAATAAAAGCAGCCTCACATAATTTCCTCTTAATGTCATTAATTCACATTAAGAGTTACTGTAAAGTTGTGACATCTTCTGAAATATGAAAAATATAGACACTGTGATATTAATAAAAAAAACCACAGAAACCCATTGATATTATTATTTAATAATCCATAGACAATTGATGTACAAAATAGTGTAGCTAATTAAGATTCAGAAACAGCAGAGGAAGGGGCAAAGGAGTTACCTGAATTCATCTAAATCAGAATTGCATTCTCTCATTTCAACTGAGTATTAAACACAGATCCATATGCTTAAAGTTTTCAAAATATCGAATTAGTATACAAGAAAATGACCTTATTCTGCACTAGAGATGATTGGTACTAAATAAAATGAAGTTTAAAAAATTTAACCCATTTTTTAAAATTTATCATTAGATATCACCAAATATTCACTCATACAATATGAGTAAACATTACTATAGATAGACAGATACATAGATATAGGAAGGGAGGGGAGAGAGAAAGTGATAGTATTGGAAATATTTATATGCAGAGGAATATATAGGTATATTATTGGGTATTTTATAAAATGAAGAAAATCAGTTGGCAAATGTTAAAGAAGGAAAAGGAGAGAGGAGGTACTAACTGAACTTAACCTGAGAAAGCAGAGAAGATGAGGAAGGGCTTTACAGAGAAAGGAGAAAAGTCATCAAACTTCAAAATGGTCCACAGCTTGTCCAGCTCACTTAGGAAAGAATAGTGGTTTGGCTAAGAACAGAGGCTTAGCAGAGAGACAGCTTGGGGTTAATTCTCAGCCTTCCCATTGCATATATAACCTTGAGTACCTCACATCGCCTTTCTGTTCCTATTTCCAAGAAATGGACACATGAATGTTAAAGTAGAGACAATGTTATTACAGTGATGCAGGGAGTGATTTAAGGGTACTGAATTCAGGGTGGGTATAGCATTAGGACTTAATATTATCTGTCAATTGTGGAGTAATTTCTTTTTGAATACTTCAGCTTTTCTTTTTGAATACTTCCTGATTTCTGAAGTCACAATGAGAAGCTGAGTCTAGGGAACAAATATTAATAAATAAATAAAATTTACTTATTACAGACTGAGAAGGCTTAGCCAAGAGATAAGAAGAATCAGGTGAGGACATAAAGTAAGACAAGATGGCTAGTAGCAGATTTTTACGTGTTAAAGAGGATGCTATCCAATGTAGTGGGATTATGGTATGTTGTAAATATTCGTCCCTCCTACTGGTTTAATAAAAAGTTGATTGGCCAAAGGCAGAAAAGAGGTATGGGTGGGGCTACCAGACTAAGAAAAACTCTGAGAACACTTCAGAGTGGGACAGATGCCAGAGACAGACACCATAGGGATACAGCAAAGACACGATGAGTAGATGGCAGCAGATGTAGAAGAATGAAGCTGAAATGCTGCTCTGAGAAAAGGTACCGAGCTGCATGGCTGAACAGAATCATGGGTTGAGTTCAGATGAAGGAATTAACAAATTATATGCCTGGGCTCCAGGTTGATCAGCATAAAAAAATAATACAAGAGTCTGTGTGATTATTTGGACCTAAGCGGTAGCAGGTCTAAGAGTGAGTCCGACCTCTGGGCTACATGAGAAAGTCTGGGCCAGAAACCTAATACAACAATCCAAAGTCGGCTTCAAGGAGAATGTGTTTGTTCCCGATAGTACATTTATGACTTTGTCTGCTATCCACAGGATTGTTCCATGAAATATTGAAACAGTTCAGAAAATGTAGGTGATTACAACAGGAAAGACTATTTTTTTCTGTCTTCAGAACCCATGGGGTGCATTTCCCCTAATTCCTCCTGAGATTAAGTGAACAGATGATTTCAGAAGCCAAGACTACAGTAGGATTCTATCAGAATCCTCACGGAGAAGCTACTGGGGAGGGAGGAGGCATGGAGGGAAGCAAGTGGAAAAAACAATAGGACAGGGACATTCAAGTGAGAGGACCATGGTGGAGGGAAAAGGTACAGAAGGGAGGCAAGGAGATGAGGGAGCGATGGGCATTCATCCAGACAAAGCATAGAAAAATGCCAGAAGGACAGTTCTTACTTTGTAGGCTAATCATAAAGTAAACCATCCATCAACTTTGTACACCCTGTGTATTACTGAAGGTTGGATCCTAGCTTTGGTGTTCATCACAGTCCTGATTTCTGTGGCAAACTCTTAAATAAACACATATATAAACACTTCTAAAATTAGAAACATATTTTAGTTATTGTCATGTTTGAATGGAAAGAAAGGTCTCTCTATTTCCTTTATGAATAACCATGACAACAAATATAAGATGAAAGACTAGATTAAGGCAGTTATGTCCCAGAGGACTTGGTGAATTAGTCATCCATTCTCTCTCTTACCAAAAAACAGTCCAGTGATACAAACTCAACACATACACACACACACACACACACCCTCCAAATGTTTTACTTGTTTATTTTAGATTAATGTTGGGAAATTTAAAGCTCTGTTTAGTTAACATCTATCTCTTGCTTCTTCCAAACATTGCTTTGAAAGCACTTTATTTATTTATATATTTCTTTTCATGCTCTGTGGAACCCTACATTTATTTATACTAGATATATTTTTAGCAGCTGTTGCACACTGTTGAGAGCTACTCATAACAATTTAAGCAAAATGAAAGAATACATTTAATGGCATTTTAATACAGCTATATCCTTATTTTTTATTTTCTAACATAGTGAAATAAAAACATTAATTCCACCTCTATCACATAAGAAACCAGCATTTAATAGCAAATAAGAACATTAAAATTTTCTAGTATTCACACAGATCCATAATGAAACATTGACCTTGGACCACAATGAGCTTCTGGTATAATGCTGTACATCAATCTTGTCCATCTCCCGCAGTAAGAAAATCTCATCTCCAGGTATGTTGTCATGGATTCATAAATCTCCTTGGCACTTCAAACAATCACTCAGCTTTCTGGTATACCTCTGCTAAAGCCATGTAGGTTCACTTTCCTAATCAAGTCAAATACAGTAAGAATTGATAGGGTTTCCAACGTACCTAAGATTTTGTGAGACATTTTCAAATTAAAAAACTAAGAGAACTCAGGTGTTCCCAGTTTTTATATCTTTCTAGATCCTTGAGTTTTAGTAACTGATTACCAGCAAATCAATTTGACTTGCTTTGACCTTAAGACAACAATGGATGGCACATGAGAAGTAGTTACAGATCATCTTTGCTTTTGGTCTTCTCAGTATCTCAGGTTCTTTTTTGAGAACAAGCTTGTCTTGGCCCAGTATGGGTTGGGAGTCTACATGATACAAAACTAAACCATTGCTATAAGGCCTTTTTGGAGTAGTCACTCCCCAACATGCCCATGTCTACCTCTAGACAAATAAGCACGTCCAACCAATATGAAGCAGGCTTCATGCAGACCTACAGAATGTGAAAGATAATTATTTGAATGTACCCAACTGGTATTTGTTTTGTTTTATTCAGAAGATGGGAAAGAAAGAGGTGGATGCAGAGTCATATTTATGTGATGCCTTAAGGAAACATGTCAACTCTTCAACCTTCATCAGCAGAATTTTCCAGTTCTTAAATGTCCTTGCTGTTGATTCTCATCAAAACCCTGATCACTAATCTGAGCATCACCAAATGACCTCTGTAGAGCTTCAGATTGCAGTTTGACTCATCCAAGTCACTCAGACCTGAAGGCAGAATTTGAAAAAGATGAGGAGGCTGAGGGAAGAGTGGGCTGGGCTGAGTACCTTCTCATGGTAGAACATTTTTAGCTATTTATTTTTTCCTTGCACTTGACCTCAAGTTTTAATAAATCTTGATCCCTTTGGTTCTACTAATTTTATATCCTTTCCATTAATATTCATTAAAATAAAGAACAAAAAAACACTTAAGAAGACATGGTATACAGCATCACTTTGTATTCATCACATACTGTTCAAAACACTATTTATGTAAATACCTAAATGTGTACTTGCCAGATATATAAAGAGAAGTGGATTCTATGTCTGTTACAGTCTCAAGTTTCAAACAGCATAAGAAGTTCAATAGCATAGAAACAACAATTTTAAAATAAATAGAGGCAAAAAAGCATTTATTTGATTTTTCTTGAGGGCCAGTGGACTAAAGATGTGACTATGATAGAAAAACAGAAAGTTATATACTGGTGCTTTTCTTTATTTGGTAAATATAACTAACTCAATTTACAGAAACAAGTCAGGTCACACTTTTTCCACCAGAATAAAATTATCCTCTTTCTAAAAATTGAAAATATGATGGTGTTATAATTTAAATATATGTATTTAAAATGCCACTTATCAGTACTATATATTTGTGCTATTTTATTAAACTAGTTTTAATTTCAAGGAAATAATTATGGACACAGCAATACTACTTTAGCAAAATATTTCATTTTGACTGGCTGTTTATCTTTTGTTTGTTGTGTAATATTTTTGTCTCATTCTTGATAATAAGCCTGAGATGTTTTTAATTCAAATAATTGTCAAGTTAAAAAAACAAAAAGACAAAGTCTTAGATAGCAGCATGTCCTGAGAGCTGGTTCTAAGCCCTGCAATACATTCTGTGTTCAGCTGGCACTCAATGGCACCCCACTACTGCCTTCTACATTCCATGTGCCAGAGAGATATAGCAGAGAGCTGAGCAATCCGTTGCCTTGGAGAGATGGTATTTTTTTTACTTTATACCTTTAAAATAATTAATCTTTAAATGATGACAATTAGAGAAGAATTATTAAAGGCATGTAAAGGGAGCAAAAGGAAATAAACCCAGGTCCTCGGGGGAGGCGTGACAGAAAAATCATGATATTAAAACAGTGAAATATGGACAGAGCCCAGTGCAAACCCAAGGAAATTGAAAGTACTGAGACTTATTTTCTATACTATAAAAATATTATAGCTGCAGGAAAACAAAAGGTAATGTATACATTTTTAGTTTTAAAATAGCATTAGGTATTCAGTATGGCAGTTTCTCAGAAAACTGAGAATCAATGTCCCCAAGGATCCAGCAATATCACTTTTAGGCATATACCCTAAAGATGCACACTCGTACCCCAAAAGCATTAGCTCAACTATGTTCATAGCAGCATTATTCATAATAGCAAGAACCTGGAAAAAATCTAGATAAACCTCAACTGAGGAATGGATTAACAAACTGTGGTATATCTTCACAATGGAGTACTTACTACTCAGCAGTAAGAAAAAATGATATTCTAAAATTTGCAGGCACATGGATAGAATTGGAAAATATCCTCCTGAGCAAAGTATCACAAACCCAGAAAGATAAGCAGGATATGTACTCACTCGTTAGTAGGTTAAAAAAACAAAACAAAACAAAAAAAAAACCTGACATCATTGTATAGAAGAGTTCAAGGCTAGAACATAGCTAAATGACACAGTGCTTCACTTCTGCATTGATGGCCTCTGGCAGGGGTGTGGGTGAGAAAGGACTTATTTTCTTGAAGGGTCTGGCCACAGGGAGTTTAATTATTCTCCAGTAAGTAAATGAGCAGCATGAATGGGCTTCTTTGTAAATGGGGACAGCATAAAAGTAGGTATGAATGTGAGAGGACTGATAACTGAGTTTGATGGGATGTATGATGTAAAATCACCAAATAATAAATAAAAATATTTTTCAAAAAAAGCATTAGGTAATTAATACTGCTATAAATTTTTCACTGGTCACATTTTCTTTAGCATGGTTAAAACATTCGATTGAATCTTTGGTATCACATTTTAAAAAGCAATATTGAAGAATTAGAGTGAGTGAAAAAGAAAGAGTCCCACATAATTGGGGCCCTAATGATGGTGTTGTGGAAGAAAAGCAAGAAATTCAGTGGCTTAATTGAAAAAAAGCACAGCCAGATTCAGACATGAGAGGGCTAGCACTCTCATCATGAAGTTATTGACTTCTGAGAGCAAAAGCAGAAATTGCTCAGCAGAATTTAGCCAGGCACCAGAAAGCACATTCAAATAATTACAGCATTATTGAAAATGAATATCAGCAATGAGTTGTAGACCAAAGGCTGCTTAGAGGTTGACAAACAACTGCTGTTGGAAGCTGTTGGATCTTGGTTGTTACTGTGTCCAGATGTTAACCATAAGGAAAGCTTATCAGAATTATCTGTCCTAGATATCTATACCAGAACTCATAGTTGTGGAACTCAGGGCAGCACAGATCTGTCACTGTAAGTCACACAGAAAGATTACCTGAATTAATAGAACCCTAGAACCTCAAACTGGAACAATTCTGATCCTGAGGCCACTCTCAGCTGAGGGAAGAAGAAGGAAGTGGCAAGAGCTTTCTAAGTGTGAAGTATGGAGACTGAGGCTGCTGGCTTCTAATTCAGGAGCAGACTGGGTGCTTCCGCAGTGCTTAAGGAAGCAAATGACAGTTCTATTTTGATAGGTGTTAATCAAAACTATTGTCCCAGAAGCAATCTCTTGCTGCAATCTGTTCTTTGATAATCGTGCAAAGCACATCACAGGCACCTTCTTTCTAGTACTAACTGCTGAGAAGAGGAAGTAGGGGAAAAAGTTAGCGAGTGATTTGACAAACATTTCTAAAATCACACCTAGACACTCCAAAATAAGCGGTTATTAACTGTGATTTTTCAAAGTAACCTGGAGGGCTTATATCCTCACATACACAAGTCTTCTTTTGTCCTTTGCCAGAACTATAGCCAAAGACTATATGCCCATCATTTATCCTGCTTAGAGCACAATATATAGTAGATGCTCAACAAGTGGCTGCTGAATTGAAAAAAAAAAAAAAATCACAAAGAAAGATTGTGGAAGCTCCTGGCAGGCCATTCATCATCTCAACAGAATTTTTTTATCCTTGAATGCTCTATTTGAAGATAGCCAAATGGGTGGTCAGATTGGCAGGCATAATATAATCTATTTCTTTAAATCCAGTAAGTGTGAAGTAAAGAGCATTTCCTAATGTGGAATAAAAGCATGCGCCCAGGAAACACACAGCACCACAGAGTCCATCTCCTCACAGCCACTGCTCTGCGGCAGCTCCCTTCATCCCCTACCTGAAATATTACAAGTCTGTCTCAAGATGTCTCATTTCTAATCTTTTCTCTATTAAATTCCATAGGATCAGAGCTCACAAGTAAAACTTTATGCCCTGGCTCTGGCTGTGCCATTCACATGTTGTAAAGCCTAAGCTGTTTAATCCTTATCAAGTCTCAAACTACAAAAACTGGGATAATACCAGAAACAGCAGCCTAGTATACCTCCATGGGGAACATTCACACAGACGGCAGAAATGTTCCAGCATTGGCCACTGGGGTGTTTCTCTCCATAAGTGTCTGAGCTACATTCACTGATACAATTTAGACTTGAAAAATCCCCCAAAGACCTCCTGCCCTTGCTGGGGAGGAGATAAGGAGACAGGGAGAAGAGAGAGTGACAGGGAGGGGTGGGAGGGGGAAGTGAGTTTGAACAAGGGGATATATGGATAAAAAATGAGACTTTATATTCATAATAAACAAGAAAGAATAATTCCCCAAAGACCCTATTCTGAAGGCTTGGTCTACAGACTGTGTTGCTATTGGGAGGGGTGAGGTTTTATAGGTAGGATCAAATGGAAGGAAGCTAAGCCATTGGGAGCATATCCTTGAAGGGAAGATTTAGACCTTAGCCATTCCTCTTTTGCTCTCTCATTTTCTGGCCACCATGAGATGAACAACTTCCAGCATCAAAATCTTCTGATATAAAGTCTTATGTTGTAACAGGCCTGTAAGGCAAAGGAACCCTGGGCTTAACCATCAGAAGCCATAAATCAAAGTAAAGATTTTCTCCTTTTAAGTCTTTTTATTTTTCAGGGACTTTTCACAGTGCTAAAATGTTGCCTAATGCACTTGTTACGTCTAAGGTTTAAGTATGAACATGAACTTGTGCCTCATAATGTGAGCCCTAGCGCCACTCCCACATTGACTCCCTCTTTCATCTTGCCATCAGACACATTCTGAGAGAGCAGACTTCTCAACTCACTCACTTCCCTGGCAAGCTTGCTGACTTGATTTTTCCACCACATATCTTGATCGGAGAACATCTTCATTCTGTCTTTTCATCTAGGGTATATCGGTTCATCCATCCCATAGCAATGCAAACACCTTGGCATCCTGGTGCTTCCCAGTTGTGCTAACTACTTATTTACATGTTATTTACCTCCCTGGACTGTAAGCTGCTCCAGCAGTCATAGATTTTGTTTCCCTCTGTCTCTCAGTGCTTAGTTCATTCTCCGGAACGAACAGACTTGCTGAATAAATTTAAAGATTATTCCAACAGGATGAACTATAGGACTCATTTCTGCAGAATCACATTACAAATCTGTTTAGCCTTCAGGGCTGACTATTTTTGTAATCTACTTTATTAATATAATACAAAATAGTGAGTTTGATCATGGCTTTTCCATATATCATTGAACTTTTCTTCTTTTCCCCTCGTCTCCCATTTTCTTTCCCAGTTCATCTTCTCTTTTTTTCTGCTCTGCTTCCTCCACTTTCTAAATAACTTTGTGCTGCTTCTGCTTTCATTGTGACAAAGACACATACATAACATGTGTTTGTATATGTAATAGCATAGATATAACATTTATACAAGAAAAGATACATTTAAATCTAGATATTGCATATATAGAAAATGTTATTTTTAAAAGGGATATGCTAAGGTGAATGATGTGTTTCTAGCTTGCACATATTACTTGGTGGTGACATTTAAGAATGAGACTTTTAAGTCCACTAAAGTTAGGAAATCAGACCATCTAAATGAACAAATGAACTTTAAAGGGACATGTGCCAGTGAATGGATGGATGAGTATGTGTGTGTGTGTGTGTATGTGTGTACACAGATGGATAGATGGGTAGATGGGTGGATGGATGGGTAGATTGGTGGATGGGTGAATGGATATACTCTTTTTCTACTAAAATACTTACACATGATGGACAATACTGATATGTTAATATTTATATATCACCACCTCCCTTTAAGTACCCTTGAGGATTGGGAAATCCTCATGTATCTAACAAGATATCTAGTACACTAGTATATTTGACATATTAGATGCTTAGCATATATTTACTGGATGGAACAAAGGAACAAACCATGCATTTTTGAATTAGGGAACAGAAAAAATACATCCATATTGTGAAGTAAACATGAAGACTACAGATTGTTGTTCAAACCTAGTGCTGCTGAAAATAGCTAATGGTTTTGGCACCCATGGCAAGGCTGAGTAAGTTTTTTTTTTGTTTTTTTGTTTTTCTTTTTTGGTATTGTAACCATGGATTATGAATGCTGGCTACAGTCAAGAGTAATGTTTATCAGAGCTGTGCTGTGATCTTCCTACTCATAGACATTTCTGTGCCTGAGAAGATCTACATGTGCATTCATTATTGCCCACTAATGTGTTAAAAGGACAGCAACTGCTTTGTTCTTCTATTTGATTTCATTGTCAATAAAATTATATATATATATTTAAAAAAAATCATGCCTGAGAAGATCTACATGTACATTCATTATTGCCCACTAATGTGTTAAAAGGACAGCAACTGCTTTGTTCTTCTATTTGATTTCATTGTCAATAAAATTATATATATATATATTTAAAAAAACATCATGCCATGTTTTTTTAATGTTCAATCAGTGGTTTGGGTTTCATTTTTATAATTCTGGCAGGTTGATAACATGGGCTGGCACAATGTTGAGAAGGATTTGGAGGCTGCATTTGAACTCAGCATTAAAGGTATTCACTACTCCTTATAAGAGAAGATATGGCCATGGAATTTTTAGACTAACAAGTGTAAAGATAATTATTGGTAGAAATAATTAACAAAATAACTGTCATTTTTACTTATCATAAAAGGGTTATTTGCTTATTCAAACTCAATATTTTCTTCTATCGGAGTTTGACAGTGCAACAAAATTAAGTCTAAACCATGTCATTTTATAATGAGTAATAGAAAAACTGCTATTTTTATGTGGGTGCCTAAAATTATTCAGGGTGCTATAAAATAAATAATTCTATTCATACTCAGCTAACATAAATGATGTTAAAAACAAATGGGAAATTTGTGCATGGTAAAACAGTTCAAAGTAGACAATTGTCAAGGTTTTCTCAAAGCTTATTAAACATATAACTATATCCCTTCCACTATATTCTACCATGTTGAACACACATATATGTACACACACACATATATATACATGCACCAAACTCACATAAAATAATATGTATACAACATACAGACCTATAAATGTATATACAATGCAAATTCTCATTTCAAGAAAAAAAATCACCAAATAACTAACAAAAGTTTCACAATGGTTCAGTATCATCATCCTCTTTATAGATAGTCCAATATACCTTAATTCAGATCCTATTGATTCATAATTTGTATGCCTAACAATTTATCTATGTAACATTCCCTGTATAAAAAATTTGACTAAAAATACTATGCATAAAAAAAGAAAAAGAGCTGATGTTCAATCAGGAAATATGAAAGAGAAACTTCCTCTCTTCCCTTTGTAATAATTGATACATGAATAATGATTAGTTATTGAGAAGAGGTTAACTTGGAATCAGCATATTCTGTCTCCAAATCACAAAAACATTTGATGTATTTAATTGAAAAATCCCTGCACTGTAGAACATCACTCAATTATCCAGAAAATCTACTGATGAAGAATGTATTTGTTGTTTTACTAGGTTTCACAGAGAATTTAAACAGCATGCTCCTTTAGAAAATACTTATAGAATTTTTCTAAAGCTAAACTATAAACATTTCATAAATTCTGCAAACAATAAAGAAGGTTTTAGGCAGGGAGCTTGATCCTAGGAGTAAATGGGATATGAAACTAAATAGAAACTTCCCAGAAGAAAGAAATAGAAATGACTAGGAAATACATTTTTAAATGTTTAACATCCTTAGCCACAGGAAGAATGCAAATTAGCATTACTTTAAGATTCCATCTCACTCCATTCAGAATGTCATGTATATATACATGTGCACAATTTTCAAACAAGAACATAAAACTTATCAAGCAATTCAGAAGGCAAGATTTTGTGCTTATGTTCCTTTCTCTTATGTGTCAGGCTACCACTTAGCACTCACCATGTGTAACACATGGTATCACAAAGAGTCTGACCATTTGTGTAATGTTAACTTCCTTACATCTTCCTTGGGGGTCCTAGGAAAATGACACTTTCATCCCTTTCCTTTGGTTCTTGTTCAGCCTTCAACCAAAAAGATGAGCAAGGGATAAAGTAACATACAGAAGGCTGCACAGCATGACCAGGAAAAAATGACTCATCCAGCCAAATAGCCTGTCCCCTGGAAAATCACTGGGCTTTGCCAAATGTATACAGACACATTTTCCTAAAATACCTCAGCAGAAATGAAGGGCTTCTCTGATTCCCATATCTAAAATGTTTCCAAGTTAACTTGACTGGGGGGGGAGTTTAAACTTTCATCCTAAGTGGATAAAATTTACAATTTTATAAGAAGCCTCCTATTTTACCAGTATTATGCATATTTGTACTTTATTTCAGTGATGGGATAATGAGACATCCTCTTAAACACTTTGGGTGTCTACCCATGAGCTTTTGTTTATGTATTAAGTCAGTTATCTAATATTAAGTCTCTACATTATACTACGTACAAGAGGGTACAATAACATAAGTCAGACACAGTCACTCACTTCAAAGGACTTAGACATGAGCTGAGAAAACATGCAATAAGTATGAAAGGAGAAAAAAACTATAATCAGGATATATTGTATCAGAAAATAATTTACTTTCAGTAAAAGGAAAAATGAAAGGTATTTAGCAGTCTTATCACTCAATAATAAAACAGAAAACTACTGAATGCTTTCATTAGATGTAATGAAAAGCTATTTTAAGAGATAAATCCCAATTATCACCATATTAGCATTTGAAAATTATTAATTATCATTATTGCAGAGGTTTTCTACCTTTAGTCAGCAGTAAATTCAACAATGGTGCATATCATGCTACTATAAATACACCAGTTTGTCATTAGCCTAGCAAGTTTGTTTATTAATTATTCCATTCAGGAATAGCAACAGAAAATTGGCAAATATGGCTGCCTCTCATGAAATTCTTGTAGAGAGAAAGATGAATAATACAGGAAAGACAGATATGACTCTACACATATGACTCTAGACAATAAAACGGACATATTAAAGGAATGTTCAGGGTAAAGTTCAAATGTTTTCAGACCAAGGTATGGACAGCAACCAGTCCTTGTTCAAGTTCCAATAATATTTCCATCTGCATAATGATAAAGTCAACAGACTTTTTTTGATAGTTTGAGAATCAATAGCCATATGAAAATAACAAGAAATTTACTACTTAAAGAAGTACAACTGGGACAAAATGTAGCCTAATAATATATTGTTTGGTGATTTCTAAAAAATAAATAAATAAATCCAAAGGTAATATTCACATGTGATGTTTATGTGGGGATGGAACTATAAGGAAATATGTATTAAGTGTTAGCTCATTTAATACACCAACAAATTGCAAGACAGATGCTTCCTTTTTCTCATTTTACACATAAAGAACTCAAGGCACGTAGAATTTAGTAGTATAACAATTGGCAAGTTGCAAAAGCAGACTTTGAACCCAGAAAATTTGGCCCCAAGTTTCTTAATATGGCTCTTCATAGTCATAACACTACACCTTAATACCAATCTAACTAACTAAGTTTCAGTTAATGTACTTGAGGTTGAAGCCAAAAAGTGTCTAAGTGTGTGATGAAGAGCCCCAAGGAGAAGAAATTGGGGGATAATTTCACATCTCAAAATGGAAATTAATAGTGTGTGGATATATGATGAATATTTAATAAATCCTGGGATATCAGAAAGACCACACAGTCAAATCCCAGGCAGACAACTCAGGAAATCCTTAATCCTTGAATACAAGGATAAACAGCTGAGTCAATCACACACACCTTTAATCCCAGCACAGGGAAAGCTGGGAGAGTAGTAACCAACATCCTTTATCCCATAACTCCAGAGACAGAACTTCTTCTTTTTCTGAGCGTTCATGCCTTTAATCCTAATCTGGATGGGATAGGGTATATTAGAGCTCTAGAAACCAGGCAGACACAGAAGTGACTGGCAGAAGCACCCAGAAACAAAGCTGAGGAAGTTGCAAGACAGCTGGGTGAGAATTGACTGTGGTGCTTCCTCTCTCTGATATTTCAGCCTTCTCCCGATATTTGGCTCTGAGTCTCATTCGTGCTACAATAGTGGATGACAAATAAATAAATAAACAAACACACACATGTATTATTTTAAGCTTTGGTTAATAATAGCAAAACATGAAAATCTGTATTCCACAAAAATGGAAAACCTGGAAGAAATGGACAGCTTCCTGGACAGGCACCATCTTCCAAAATTAAATGAAGATCAGATTAATTACCTAAACAGGCCTATAACCCTTAAGGAAATTGAAGCTGTCATTAAAAACCTCCCCAAAAATAAAAGCCCTGGTCCAGATGG